>PVJD01004682.1:0-131137 GCA_004026545.1 Mormoops blainvillei
CCCCACAACAATAATAAAGCCTTTAAAAGAAAAGAGAACTGAAAAGCAGCGTGTCATTTTTTCCCAGATGAGCAGTGGAGGATGGACCTAGGTAAAAAATCCCCTTCTCTCTACCTCTGATACTTTCACCCTCCTCCCTCTCCCCTCCTTCCTTCTCCGTGGCCCCCACTCTCCCCATGGCCCCCACTCGCCCCCGGCTCCCACACCCAGCCTGCATAGTGGTCGTTGCTGCAATTTCTAGCCTGTCACTTCTTCATCTAGACCCTGTTCCTGGATATTTCCTTTTATCTTGTCCAAGTTTTCTTCTTTGCTCCGCTCCACAGGCCCTTGATGTCATCCTCCTCATCCTGTGCAGTTTTAGGCCATCACCTTGTGAGAAGACGCTGTGCCTGGTTCATCTCCAACAGCACCCCCTCTCCCTCAGTAGTCCCTAACCTCCAGCCCCCAGCCTTTGATGGGGGAAAAGGTCCTCTGAAAAGGTTCTTCCCTACAGTTGAAGGGACCCAAAGGGCCTGCCACTTCCTTGGTAATGAAGTCAGTGTCCCGTTGTCGAGATCTCCCCCTCACAGTCCCAGAGTGGCAGACAGGACCTGCTCCAGGGACTGGATCCTGTCACCCAGGTCAGTGCTGGCAGCCTGCCAAAGTTCTAAAGCCCATCCTCCCTCCCCAGTCACCTCACATGCTTCTGGGCATGTTTCTTTTTGCTTTTAATGGGGTTTTTGGAACAATTTGAACTTCCAATAAAATGTTTACTTTCATAAAAGAAGATAAAATTGCAGTTGTAAGACTAAAAACTAAATTATATTCCAGACCCGGGACCTAAAGGAAAACAAAACAAAAACATAAATTTGGCAGTTGGAAATTTAAAATATTAATAAAAAGCATGCCTCACCCCAAAATAATAAAACATAGTAAAAATATAGCATAAATAACATAATGTAACCTAACAGAGCATGATAAAATGTGAGTAGACTACAATAAAATAGGAGTAGACTGGAATATGATGTGACATGACGCAGGGCGGATATTGAAACCGTAGCCAGGAAAAGGTAACAGCAGCGCACTTGGAAATCAAGCTCATAACTCGTGTCCTGGGAGTTAGAGCTGTGAGAACAGTTGTCTTGGTTGTCTTCTCCGCTACTCTGATCCTCTTCCTTGGTGTTATCATGGGATGAACATATCCAGAGCTACCATTTTTCTGTGAAAGCCCAGGTCTTGGGAAACTAAATAGTAGGCCGGCAGCAGAGGCCGTGGGCTGCCCTCCACTCTGGGTGCAATTGGACTGACAGATTAACCATAACAAAATGGAAACATGCCTTCACACTTGGTCAGCTTGTACATTTTATTCTTTTTCTTTTGACACATAAGAGTAAAATTAGAATCTACCTAAAATATGTATTTGTATTTGATTTCTTTCTACATATATATATACATACATACATATAATTTCAAATACCTAATATCCATGCATATACTCCATATACATAATTTTACATAAATACACAGGCATGAGCATACACATGCTTATTTCAAGTATAAATTTTTGTTTTCTGCTTGGTTCCTCCTTCCTTATGTTTCCCTCTTTATTGACATCAAATACCCTCTCCCAAATAATCCATGTTAAAAATCTAATACTATTCATGTGTCTTCTGTACTCCTATAATCCTTTATAGTTATACATAGTCACACGCTGAGGATTAGCTTGGCTTTTAAACATAAAGTCATGGTGCGCTGCTTCTCTACATCTTGATATTCATCCTGAATGCCTTGTGGAAATTCTTCCAAGTCATCTGATACAGCTTTAACTCATTCACACGTGCAGCCGTCATCTCACGGATGTTCACTGTGTGTAGTAGCACTTTTTTACCACTAGGAAAAATGCTGCAGTAAGCGACTCCAGTTCTTGGAAATGTATGTATTATGTCTGTTTTTTGTTTTTAAGACATAAATTTCCATTAGGGAGATGAATGGCATATATATATTATATAAATTAAATGCATTTACATATATGTAAAAATTCAAATGGATTTTGCCAGAAAGGCTATACTTGTTTATATTTCTACCTCAATATATATGCATACACTTTTCCCTCATCCCTACCTAGGATAGCGATTGTAGTTCTTTTTCATTTTTCTTGCTATGTATATGTTATCTGTTGAATTAGTTAGGATCCTATCAATTACAAATTTTAAAAGAAAGCTACCAGATTGCTTAACCAAAAAGTGAATAAATTTGCTCAGTTATACAATATTATCAAACTTGGTTTCTCCCACTTTCTCAGCATCCCCTCCTCCCTGCTGACCTCATTCTCAGATCGACTCTCCCCTTCAGGCAAACTACTGTGGCCAGCAACTGCTGGACCTATACATTCTTCTAGCTTGAAATTTCTTGAAACAAGAAAGAGACAGAACCTTGTTTAGCATTCCCAGCAATAGCTCTGAGGTTCATGTCTACTAGATCAACTGTATGTCTCTCTGAACATAACACCGTGTGGTGGGAAACGCGATGTCTTGATTGGCTTAGGCCTGCATCTCACACTCTACCTTAGGACTAGAGGTAGGGCCTTAAGCAGACTCTCTGAGACTGGGGGCAGCAGGGGTGGAATGCCCCTCTCTCCTCCCCAAATTGCCAGGATCATTGCTAAAAAGGAGAATAGAATCACAAATGTCCACTATAGCTTTCTTAATATGTAAAGTATGATTGCATCTTATTCATATTGCAATTGTTACACAAGGATGTGTTCATCATAAGTAAATTAAGGCTCACCCTTTCAAACAGCTTTAAATGTCAAAATTTATAATTTCAACCTTTCGTTGAAATTTTTACTAAAGTATATTTTATCTTACATAAATAGTAACTATGTTATCTTGTATGTGCTTGCTACTCCAGAGTAATTGTTAGGCATCACTACTGTCATCATCTACTGTATTCCAATATAATTAAGGTCTACAAAAAATACAGGATAATTGGCTTTTTAAAATATGTTTATTGATTTTAGAGAGAAAGGAAGTGTGTGGGGGGTGGGGGGGGCGGTGGTAAGAGAGAGAGAGAAACACCAATGTGAGAAAGAAACATAGAGTGGTTACCTTCTCTACACACCCTGACTGGTACTGAGCCCACAACCTAGGTATGTGCCATGTGCCCTGCCCTGGAACCAAACCCACAACCATTTGGTACATGGGACAATGTTCCAATCAACCTAGCCACACCAGCCAGGGTGGATAATTGGTTTTTAATGATCTTTTCTTGATTTCTTGGTCTTTGGTCTACGTTTCCCCCCTTTTCATGATATCACTGTACCCATCTCTAGCTTTTTCCATTCTGTCCTGTCCTGTCCTTGAAACCTGCCACTATAATATGCAAGTTGTCTAGGATATAAGAGACAAGATTCTCTAAGTGAGAACCTAAGGACTTCCTGTATTAGCAAAGTATACTAGCTTCAGTGCAAAGGCTCTGGGTCAGACTCAGGCGGTCTTGATCACATTTGTGTGTGAGCACCTAGAGGCTTACTTATTTTATCACTAAAAAGACTATTTAGGGTACTAAGAGGACTTTTTTGCTTACGTCACAGTCCTTAGCTCTATAAAAGCTGGAGATTTTCAGGTAGCTAACTCAGGATAACTGAGCTTTTAATGTGTGTATGTGTAGTGTATGTATATGGACATATATAATCTATTGTATATTATAAAGACATAATAGAAGCAAAGACTCTAGGCTGAGCATTTACCAGCTATATGACCTGAAGCAGTACACCACACCTCTCTGTGCCACAGGGCCCCTACCTATAAAAAAGCAATAATAACAGTATCTACTTCAGAGGGCTCTTGTGAGTATAAAGTGGTATCATCTTTGTGAAATTCAGCAAGTTGTCTGGTATGTAATGTATTCAATTAGTGAGAGTTGTTATTATCCATTTGCTTGATTGTGGGCAATAGTATTCCCAATACATAGCACCGTGATAGGTTATACATAAATATTGAATAAAATACTAGAAACTACAAGGTGCTTTTTCACTATACTCATAGATGTGTCCATGCATATTTACAACATCTCATATAGTAACTGCTGGTCTTAAATATTGCAGGAATAGAATCAGCAGGTATAAATGAAATAAAACTCTATATGCCTGGGTTTATAACAAAGCCATTGCAATTCCTTAAAACTTTGCTGAGAAATTTCTGAACTGGAATTATGTTTTTCTGTTTCCTTTCATCGGGCTACTCATTTCCCTGGTCAAAAATTCTTTTTTCAGCCATATTTTGAACAGAAAGTGTATAATTTTCACAGATGAAGTGATTACAAGGAAAAGAATGTTTAACAGATTGAATGAAAATAATAGCAGAGTTTTTCTTTTTTAGGAAGTACTCAGATTCAGATTTGAGAGCTGTTCAGATTTTAAATAACGTTGCCCCAAGGTATCTGGGGAGTCTGTCCTGACAACGCTGACCCTGGAATGTCTTTGGATGTTTCCACTGCATTTAACGCTGTGCTTTCCATCCTCATAGCTACATTCCCCCCAGACATCAAAATTATCAGGCTTTATTTTTAAAATTCAAACAAAAAGAAAATCAGGATTATACAGAGATGTTAAGACCCAAAGCTTTGCCTTCAGCTTTCAATCCTCTTATTAATACCCATGTCATGACTCTTGTTGAGAAAAAGGTTTAGTGTCACTGTCCTCAATCAGTGTTCTTTCACTCGCTTTCATTAGGAGCCATGTTTTCCTGACAAAGGATAACAAATGGATACTGTTGGTCCCTAATGTGCTTTTGACTACCGATCGTGCACCATTTCTCTGTGAAGCAATTGCAATTATTTGTCATTTTAATATGACTTGGCAAGGAGGTCTGCCAAACATGGCTATTATTCATCAATATGTATATTTTGTACTTATATTAATATTGGAATATCATTATTACTCTCCTCACATTGTGTGAGCAAGATAAAATTACACCATGTACAAAATGCATTAAATTTCCTTTAGCTGCACTCATATAGCAAAAGGAAAGGTAATTTAAGAGCTTACACCATTTATATGCTAAATGCTACCATTTATTATTATTAGCGCAGAAATAATTTTACCTTTGCATTAATGGAAGATATATCAATATGTTTCTACTGTTAATTGGAAATAATACAGCTAATTCTAAGACTCAAACCTTCCAAAGTGTACTATCCATTCTTTTACAGCCTGAAATACTCTAGTACCTAATTTTTCTATTGTGGTAGCATAATATAAATGTAATTTTGATATTTGAGTATGATTCTTTAATTCTTTAGTTCAGCATTCTTTCTCAGAATTTTGTATAACTGATTAGTTTTTGAAACCCTCAAAATTCAAGAACCACCTTTGTAAATAACTATAAATATTTTAAATGTTGTCATCCTTTTTTTTTTCCTAAGCAAGAGCTAAGTGAAATAAATACAGAAACAATTTTTAAGTGCTGTATGCTAACCAAATAGAAGGAAAGGGTAAGTTTACTAGAATCTGTTTCTCTGAATTAAGAACAACAAATACACGTACCCCACAATGAGAACCAAAGAAAGGCCAATCAAGTAGATTTTGTGCTTTTAACATGAATAGGATCTGCGTCATCAAGCTCAAAGTTAGCTTTCACCCATTCAACAATTATTTACTAAGTGCCTTACTAAAGGCTAGGTTCATTTTTTAATCACACACTGAATCTACACCCGAGAGACTATACCAAGGCTAGATTTCAGTTCATAAAGCTTAGAAAGTTGTGGAGCCAGATGACAGCCTCTTAATGGAGAAAGAAAAGAGCAGCAAAATCAAGGCAAAACAACATGCTTATTCATGTCGGTGGGTAGGATGGGTAGGGCGGGAGAAGGTAGAAGGCTAGAAATGTTTAAGAGAATATTACCAAACTTCCGGTTATGAGATAACTGGAGCAGAATTAACTGATCTGAAGAAAAATGCTATATATATTCAGGGATATCTATCCCGTTGTTATTATAAAATAAAGATCAGTTAAACAAAATATAAATTATAGAATGAATTACCTAAAATTATCATCAAAAACTAGAGCTATGAAAACACTTAAAGTTATGTCTTAAAATTATAATTTTAAATGTGGAGATGTACAAATGCATCAGGTAAAAATAGATTTTTTATAAGAATTCATTTACATACATAAAACACAGATACATACATATATGAAATAACATGCTACCAAATATTTATGAAATGACAAGATTATGGGTGATTTTAATTTTCTTTTTTATATTTTTTTGTATTATCCACATTTTGGGCAATGAATGTATTATTTTGTGAGAAAAATATGTCACCTAAAAGGCATACTAAAATATTAATTAGAAAATTATTTTGTAATGTGTAGAATTTTAAAGTTTTATTTTTAGCACTCCATTCTAGATTAAATCATAGGTTTCAGTTGAATTTATTAGGAGGTTTAAATCTGTACTAAATAAACTTCTGGTCCTTCTTAATGATATTTTAAATATTGACACTTTTTAAACTACCTCTATTAAAGGCTAAGCTTTGTAGGAGACAAATTAAAAACTTGCTCCAATACTTAAAAAATCACAGAACCTCTAGGTTATATTTTAAAGTAAACATTAATATTAAAACCCAGTTCTTTTTTTTAAATTAGATCACTCAGTAACAGTTTATCCCAGTGTCAAATCTCAAACACGGACAGAAGTCATGAAAAGTAATGTAAGTTATTACTGAGCACCTCTTGAGGAGACAATGAAATATCAATTTACACTAGATAACACCTCCCCCAAAATGCTTTTTGAGGTTATCTTCTCAAAATTTCACCCCCAGCTTTCTCCCCTCCTAGAAGTCCTTTCGGCTCTCTGCTTGTGTGCTTGATATCTCGGTGCCTAAGCTCCTCCAACCTTCTTCATCCTCTCAGATCATTCCCCTAACCCCCACCATCTCCAGAAACTGCCATTCCTTGTCTATGATGGGGGACCCAAAAAAATCCTGAATTATCTTCTAGAGGATGGGCCCCTTGTAGCACAGGCTTCCCCCTGCTGGGTGAGTGTTCTAGGAACCCATCTGTATCAGTGTACCAATTGCCATTTTTGTGAGAGGATGCATTCAGCTTTGGTGAGTTTGTTCTGAAGACTCTTTCAAGACGTGTTTGCCCATTTCGTGATGAGTGGTTTATGATCGCACCTGCCCACACTGTGCTGAGCGTTAAGCAGTGTAGACAACAAATGTCATGATCTCTGTGCCCCACCCTCCCTATTCATCCAGTTTCACCCTGAGCCACTGTTTTTTTGTTTCCCTGGATGAAAAAATCCTCAAAGGGAAACGTTTTGCCAATGTGGAAGAGGTGAAACAAAAAAAAGCGGAAGCACTAAAAGGCAACAAAATGGTGGTGAAAACAAAAGTCTTGATAGGTGTGTTGCATTAAATGGAGTGTACTTTGAAGATGACTGAAGTTTAAACATATAACAATAAGTACACAACTGTTTATAAATAAATTCCATTTATTGGGAGACCCCCCCTTATATAGGGCACATCATTTGTAGTCTTGCTTGGATTCTTCCAATTTCCTTCCCTACCTTCCATCCCAGTTAGCACTTCAGATTACTCACCTATAAAAATGTGAATATTGATACCAGCCCCAAAAGGAGTGACTAGAATACCCTCGCATACGGTTCACGTTCAATAAGTAGTAACTTGCCCCTTCAACTATGATTGCTCTGTTTTAATCCTACCAGTCTCTTCTCAATCACTTTTAAAGTAGTCAGAATATCAGATGGTGAATTAAGAGTCTTTTTACCCCGTCATCTTTTGTGAAACAAAGTTATAACAATACTAAGATTCAATAATGTAATTACTATGCACGGTGCCAGGTGAGTACTAGACTTATCAGGGAGATCACTCTGTAAGTTATATAAATGTCCAATCATTATGCTGTACACCTAACACTAATATAATATTGACTGCCAACTGTAATTTAAAAATTAAAAACATTTTTAAAAATAAGACTCAATACTGAGAAAATGTATCTCTTCCAAAGAAAATCTTTAAAATTAATCCCAAAGCAAATACCAATAGAATTTTCCACATGAAAAACTGATTTTAAAGTTTATATGAAAAGACAATTATGAAAGATCACTAAGAAATTCTGGGGAAAGATAGAATAATGAAGGATAGATAATCTAAGAAAGTATTAAAACCATTTACGAAACTATAGTAATTAAAATACTTTCTCACTTCCCAGCAATAACAAGAGGTCATTGAAACAGATGGGGAATTTAAAAAATGCATCCAAGAAGTCATAGGTTTTATATATATTATAAAAATGGCATTTCAAATATGTGAGAAGAGGTGGGTGTTTCAATAGTGTTGGGAAAATCTGTTATCTGAAAAAATCTTAAGAAAAAATCTTACATCTCCCTTAAAAATAATAAAAACAAATTTACTAAATATTTACACATAAAAAATAAAAAGCTATAATGTAGAAGAAAGCTAAGGTAAAAATATGTATAATCATGAGGTGAGAAAAGTCTTTTTTAAATAAGACACAAAACTAAAAGCCATAGAGAAAAAGATTAAAACAGTTTATTACATAAAAATATAAAACTTTAGGATGGCAAATAAATCTTAAACAAAAGTCAAAAGGAAAACCAATTGACAGGCAAAAAAGAAAGTTTCCTTTATATATAAATGTAACAGTTCAACCAAAAAGAATAACCTAATAGGAAAATGGGCCAAAATATAAAGAAACAGTTCATAGAAAAAGAAATACAAAGTAAAGTATTAACAAATAAAATTATACTAAAAAACTTGAAAAGGACAAGCAGCAGCCAAAATATCTGGTAAAAATCCTGTAGCATCAAACTCTGGATCTGAACTATCAATTTACCAATTCTCCATGACCTGCTTTAATTCTATCAAGTGCCAAAGATTTTATTCTGGTTCCAACTAATATCTATAATCCTTCTTTTTGACAAAATATTTAACATAGGTGTGTGTCCCAAACATCAGAATAATATTAAGTTCACTCAACATTGATTATAACTGAAAATGAATCACTCAAGTCATTCTTGGTACTTAAAATGAATTAGTATCAAGGTCAAAGGAGCCAGTTAATTGAAGGCTTTTGTTATTGGTTTAGTGCACATGGTCCAACTGAGGACATCGTTAAGATGAAAAAATATATATCATGCAGTTTGATGAAGCTGTTTGCTCACAACACATTCTTAAAATAACTTGGATAGCATGAGGGCCTCTATATTATGATGTTGGAAAAGAGGACTCAGAACCATTGTGAGAATGCTTTTAAAATTTTTAAGTTTTTTGTAGAAGATATTGACCTATAGGCAAATTCAGTTAACAATAAGCCTCTCAATAATTTTTTTCATTAACTTAATAGCCCCATCACCATTTCAGTGAATCTTGAAAATTCAATGGTATGAACCACAGACACCTAATAGAATAACACCTAGAGTGCAGCTTAATAGCTTAATACCTAGAACTTTTAAAATGTAAAAAAAACCAAAGAACTTACACACGTGACCCATGGACATGAACAAAGGTATGGGGATTGCCTTAGGGGGTGGGGGCTGCTAGATGGAGAGGGTCAAAGGGGGAAAAACTGAGACAACTGTAATAGCATAATCAATAAAATATAATTTAAAAAATAATAATAATGTAGGAGTATCACATGGATGAAGCTAGAGGATTCTGGAATCTTCTGATGAAAGTGTGACCTGTAACTCCAATACCTTAATAGTCTTTTAATGCATAGCTGTTTTATGTATCTAAAGTACCAATATGGAAATATCAGGCAACTGTTCACAAAGGAAATTTAGAGTCAATTGACAGCCAAAGATTAAGAACCTAGAGGTACAGATTTATAAAGAAAAATGAAACAACTAAATATACGGGTTATTCTTGCTGAAGATGAAGAAGCACTGTGAAGACTGAGAATACTTTAAAATTATGCAAAAGAAATGGGTGGAGGTTTTCTTAGAATAGTCCAAGGACATAATTAATAAAATAAAAATGATGAATTTAGAATGGCACTAAGGGGAGATACTAATAAATTTATCACAAAGTTTTTGGTAATACTCCTAAAGAGCATAACGAGTTTCATGCCTTTTTCTGTTAAGGCCAAGTTCAAGGTAACAAATAAATTAAACTTGTGTACTAGACAAATTAAAATTTTCCCAACCTCTAATCTCTTAAATTGAATAGATTGCCTTTGTTGATTTCTGCACACCAGTGGTATGCATGTGTATAATTTCTGTATGACTTGGAGAGTATTTCAATTTCAAAAGTCAGTTATTTGACACTAAAAAGTGATGCGCCACTGACATAGGCAACAACATGGACAAATCTTTGTTGAGCTAAAGAAGCCAGGCACTATTGAGCACATACCGTAACCGTGCTATGTATATGTATACTCAGCATAGACATTTTGAGATTCATTCTTTGCTGCGTGTAGTAGCAGTTTATTCCTTTTTATTTGCCAAATAGTATGTCATTGCATGATTATGCTACAGTTTGTTTATTCATTTACCTGTCGATGGGCATTTGTGCTATTTTCATCTTTTGCCTATTATAGCCAAGGACACTTGTGAAAGTCTTCTTGTGAGCATAGATTTTTTATTCTCTTGGGTAAAAACCTAGTAGTAAAATGGTTAGATTCTATGGTAGCTGTACATACACATTTATAAGAAACTGTCAAACTATTTTCTAAAGTGGTTGTACCATTTTGTATCCCCACTGACAATAAAACAGAGTTCTACTCATTCTACATTCTCATCAACACCTGATATGGTTAGTTTTTAAAATTTTAGTCATTCTAATGGGCTTGCAGTGTGTCTCATGTGGTTTTAAGTTGTGTACCCTTGATACTTACTGCAGGGCTACAGTGACAGAAAGCAAACTGTTGCCTGGGGCTGGGGTAGAGGGTGGGATTACAAGGGGAAACAAAAATCTTTCAGGAGTGACAGAAACGTTTGTCATCTTTATTATGACAATGGTTTCACTAGTACAGATTTAATTGACCACTTTATATATATGCTATTTAGTGTGCTTCAATCCCATCACAACAAATCTTTTAAAAATCAATAAAAAGGACAGGCAAAACTAGGCTATGATAATAGACATCAGAACAATGATTTCTATGTGTGATGGAAATCACCTGGAAGGAGCCTACATGAACTATTTCTTGATTGAGTGGTTGGTTAGGCAGGCATATACATCTGTGAAAATTCATCAAATTGTACACCTAAGATCCATGTACTTTACTATATGTAAATTTTACTTTAATTCTTTAAAATGTATTATTTGAAAATTTCATTCACAATGTCTCTGTAACATTTCAGTGATTTTTGCAAGGTTGTGGTTGTTTTCTAACTGAACAGAGTTAAGTTTTAGATTTGGTATTTTACTTTTATGAAGAGTAAATATTTATATTTACACCCAAGATGATCAACAAACTAGCAAATTAGTAACAGAAGCTGCAGCATCGAAAGAACAGTCTGACTGAGTGGCAGCTGCTGTTACTGCATCACCAAAGAGCTCATTCATTGACCTTAGCTATCAGTTTGGAAGCACAGTAATTTCAGGGACACAGGGACAAAGGCTAACTGAAATGATCATTGTAAAATCATGACAGTCGCCATTTTCTTACATTTCTGCTTAATGTCTCTCTATTGAATGCTCAGCCTTTCCTTTAAGAGGTTCTTCCTTAAGTAAGAACATGTGTTTGTAGCAACTGACTCAAAGGTTTGCCCCATGGTTTTTGCCTCTTGGTGTTCCATCTTTGTGTAACCCCTTGTATATGCGGACAGGACCTGTGACTTGCTTATAACCAACAGAACATGACAAAGATGATGGGATATCACTTCTGTGATTACACTACAGCATGTGAGACTCCATCTTGCTAGCAGACTCGCTCTATAAACCCTGTCTTCCTAGCTAGATTTGAAAAAACCAGGAGCCATGTTGGAAATTCTACCTGGCAAAGAGTTGTGGGTGGCCTGTGGATGCTGAGAGCAGCCTCCAGCTGACAGCCAGTAGAAGCAGGGCTCTCACCCTACAACCAAACAAACAAACAAAAAAAGAATTCTGCCAATGACCCAATTGACCTTGGAAGATGGCTTCTCCTCAGTCCAGACTCTGGGTAAGAAGGCAGCTCCTCCAACATCCTGATTATAACCTATGAAACCTTAGGCACTGGATACAACTAAGCCAGGCACAGACATCTATCCCACTGAATCTTGGAAGCGATACGTGCATGTTGTTTTAAGCTGCTACATTTGTGGTAATGAACTATGCAGCAATACAAAGCTAATACAGTATTTTCTTTTGGAGCGTGCTAATTGAAGCTCTTCAGATACCTTCTGTGTTCCCTTGACTTCCCAATTTATTGCCGAAACTTCAGCTCAGGTCACAATCTGGGGGCTCCAGAGTCATTTTCTCTGCCAACTATGTATTTGTTGGCACAGAATTCAGCTTGAGCTTGAGCATCTAACAAAACCAGACTCGTATCTGCAATTCCTCTGAAGAGATGAAATTATGGCTCCATCTCAGGCCAAGAAAATAATTTCCCACCTGTACACAATAAAGGCTGGGCTTGCACAATCAACTAAGTGATGTGAGGAAGCAACCCCAGGCTAAATAAACTTAATAAAATAAATACATAATGTGGAAGAGAAATCAGGGTTTAATTTTGATAGCTTAAAATTTGAGTTGTACATGTTTACCTTTTTCTCATTTAAATGACAGCAACTTCTGAAAAAGGCTTCACTGTCAAAAATAGCATCCAAAGAATTGTTAGTATTACCACGTGGCTCACATTTCAGAACTGCTCAGTTTGAGAGGTAAGAGAAAAGCTACAAAAGAATTTCCTTTTTCGGTTTTATTTATTTTTCTTAATTTTTATAAGTTCTGGCCCATAAGAGAATTTTACCACCTGAATGTCTTTTTCTCCTCTTTTATGAAATGCAAAATAATCTTATCTTAGTTTTATTGAAAGTGTTCTACATTATTATTGAAGTTCTTTATTTCTTTAATTTATTTTTCAATACAGCTGACATACAACATTAATTAGTTTCAGGTGTACAACATAGTGATTAGACATTTATAGACATTATGAAGTGATCGCTCCAATAGGCCTCGTACCCACCTGGCCCCATACATGGTTATTACAATACTAGTGACTATATTTTCTATGCCATACTTTACATCCTCAGGACTATTTTTATAACTGGCTAGTTCTGCTTCTTTCTTTATTTATTTATTTTTTAAAAATCGTTGTTCAAGTCCAGTTGTCTCCATTTTCCCACCACCACTTTCCCCTGCCCGCCCCCTCAGTCCTTCCCACCTCTGGCTTTGTCCATGCGTCTTGTATACATGTTTCTTGATGACCCTTCCCTTTCTTTTCCCCCAATATCCCCATCTCCCCACTCTTGTTACTGTCAGTTTGTTCTTTATTTCAGTGTCACTGGTTATATTTTGTTTGCTTGTTTATTTTGTTGATTAGGTTCCACTTATAGGTGAGATCAT
The DNA here is from genome assembly GCA_004026545.1 of Mormoops blainvillei. NCBI lineage: Eukaryota > Metazoa > Chordata > Mammalia > Chiroptera > Mormoopidae > Mormoops > Mormoops blainvillei. The sequence continues at coordinate 13,520 of PVJD01004682.1, forward strand.
ATGGTATTTGTCTTTCAAAGCCTGGTATCATTGAAGTTCTTTAAATCCCAATAACCTTTTAGTTTATTTCTTGAAAGCACTTTATTTCTAAAAATATTTGATTTGATTCCTTTCAATCTTTTCAAAATCAAAATTAAGCCTAGATTGGTTAATTAAGGTACATAATAAAACAATATACTTGTCAGTTTGTTTTACTCTATGCATAACTCTGGAGATCACATTAGAATAACCAGAGCCAAACATTAAATTTTGCCATTTTAAGTGACAGTTTAGTAAATCAATCAGCAGGTATCAAGATCCTACAAGGTGCAATACTAGGGTACAAATGTATATGCATGGTTTTAATTATATGGAACAAAGTTATTAGTCTTAAATATTATTTAGAATTGACAAAGCAAAGAGAGAGGACTACATAGGATAATGTAAATGAATTAAAAAACTCCTTGAACTCATGCTTTGTTTATATATTATATGGAGATCTTGGAACTGAATCAAACTCTGTGTCATTAAATTGAACAATGATTTTAACAAAGGATGTAGCCAATAGGTTTAATGTAGACTCAAGATCTAAGAGTCTTTCTGCATCTGTACAGAAAATACTAAACAGGAAGTCTGGCTGAGTTGTTTGTTGTTTTTTTTTCCTCCAAGAGGATTCTTCATGACTGGGGAATAGAGAGGACCCTTGGGCATTTAAGCACAAGAATTCACAGTGAATATACTGATTCCTAAAGTCCTGATTTGCAGGACACTGTTCAGGAATAACAGATTCCAAGGTCAAACAAGTTAGGAACATGCTGCTTGGTGATAGCTTTCAGTGGTTCTCACTCCATATATGTTGGCATTTTGCAGGTGTTGAGAAGTCCTGTAATAGATGAACCTCTGTAATTTTGTCTAACACAGTATTTTCAAAACCTATTGACTATATAACACTTTCAAAGGCAAATTTATTGACTTGCTTGAGAACAATTTTTTCAGAGCAGGCAGCATGTCTGGTTAAAACTAGAGTGTGGAAGGAGCCTGAACAAATTTAGGTCCACAACGGTATAAAGTTAAAACTAGCTTCTCACTAAATTATTATAAGAATGGAAAGAATAAGAATATAAAAAATGAAAACAAAAACCGGCAGTCTAATTTTTGGGTCTGGGAGGAATTAGTAATTGTACATCCAAGTGGGATCATAGCCCAGCTTTGAGGGAACACCTGGAAAATGGCAACAGTGTGCTTCAGATCTTTTCCACGGCTGTTTCAAGTTTCAGATACTTGGAAACTCTTCCACAATGAGATCTAGCAATTGTACCTTTTTACCTCTATTTCTCCACTCTTACCCTCACTCTCAGAACCTCCCCATGCACCAACTTTTCCCATCCTTGCAGAAAAAAATTCATGATTTAGCAGGAAGCAAATGTCTTGGTGGTGAAACCCATATGCAAATTGATAAGCCAAAACAACATTCTGAAGGCAGCTGAAGAATTCTAGTATAACTGAGTACTAGAAACTAGAGTGTCATGTATCCTATCGGAGTCCCCAAGAACCAGAGAACTAGACAATTCTGCTTATATTAAACATAAGAAAAAATGGGATGGAAACCATTGAATTGACCAGAACTTGGCGAGCGAAGACTATCCATGTGCCTTTGAAACTTAGGAACTATGTGATCCACAAGAAAATTCTGCATCAAAGAGTGAAACTGTTTAGTAGCTGCATAGAATGCAGGAAGATATATCCATTAAGAAACAGGAATAGGATGTGAAGATGGTCTGGGAATAAAACAAAATGGGGTGCGGGGAGGAACAGGCTAAAATAAAACAAAAAGAGAAATAAATACAAGGATAGTTAAAATAAAATAAAAGTTAAGAGCAAAACTCAGGTAGCAGAAAATCAAAACACTGATATAGAGAACAGTTATTTCAAATACAATGGTAAAAAAAAAAATGAGTATAATGGAAGAAAGTACAGTTGATTTAAAGGACAGGCACAAGAAGCCAACAGACAGAGGAAAGAGTACCACTCCCAGAACACCCTGGTTTCTTGCTCTTCATTCATTTTCTCCCTCCTTCCCAAATGAAAGGAACCTGGACGCTCATAGGAAGCCAGTTTTCTGCTCTCTCATCCAACCATTAAAATTTAGAGGTAAAGCGTAAGGAATATAGTCAATAATATTACAATAAGTATGTGTGGTACCAGTTTGGGCACTGGAAATATCGAGGGAAACACTGTGTAAAGTATATGATTGTCTGACCACTAAGCTGTGCACCTGAAGCCAATACAAAATAAAACTGGAAAAAAAAAAAGACTTAGAGGACCAGACTCTCACCTTAATGGGAAATTTGGGGAAGGGGACAGTAAATTCATCTCATGGTGGTATTATAAGCTAATGCCTTGGGGAGTAAACTTGAGAAATAAAGATTTGAATGCAGAGACTAAAATAGCAATATGGATAAAGGACCCATGGACAAAGACAAACAAGGGAAGGGCTGAGGATAGGAGGTGGGGGTGAGTGGGGCAGGGGAAAGTGGTGGTGGGTAAATGGAGACAACTGTGCTTGAACAACGATAAAAAATAAAATAAAATAAAATAATAAAATAAAATAAAATAAATAAAACAACAATATGGAGAGGCCAAATTGGGTTAGGAAATGCAGCTTTGTTTTTGGACTTTAGTTAAGCGCATGAACATAGCAATTTCTGGGCTTTTCTGAGCCATGTGTCTGACTTTTACACTTGTGGCTCTATATTTTTAATGTCGTTAGCACAGTACCATACAGCCTTTACCTGGTGAGGTCACTGAATCTATGGTGGTTTGGCCCACAGGCAAGTGCTACTCTGTAGAGGCAGAGTTATATTTTCCAGACCATAGATCTATGACTCATGGGTGTGACTTTCCTTAAGTGGTGACCAAAGGCCTTAGCAAACATTCAGGCTGTGGAAACAGCAAGAGTCTCCATCAAGATACTGGCTGCAGTATGACCTCCCCAGATGTTGGTGACTTGGGTGCCAATAAGAAAACACCAGCTGTATAGGGTCAGCAGGCAAATGCCAGCCCTGATGGCTTCAATTAAGCATCAAGTAGCCCTATGGTGGAGGTTGGGTTGGAAATTCGCAGATACAGCTTGACTTGATATTACAAGTTTGACTGAGGCAGATTAGATATTTCCTGTCTAATTGGTGAATGTTACTGGAGTTCTAGGTTGAAAATGCTAATGTTAGTTTTGGGGGTATCTGGAATTGCTGAACAGATGAGTGGGGACCTCACAGTAACAAAGAATAACATGGAAAGCCTCACAATATCTTCTACAAAGCAAGAATAACCTTGTACTATAGACTGAATGTTTATGTCCTCCCAAGAGTCACATGTTAAAATCCTAACCCCCAATGTGATGGTATTAGAAGATGGGACCTTTGGGAGGCAATTAGGTCATGAGGGGTTGGTTCTCATGTGTAGGATTAATACCCTTTTGAAAAGGACCCAGAGAGATCCCTCACCACCCACTGCTACATGAGGACACAACCAAGAACATGTCCATCTATGTACAAACCAGGAAACAAGTCCTCACCAGATATAAACTCTGCCCACACCTTGGTCTTGGACTTCCAATATCCAGAACTGTGAGAAATAAATTCCTGTTGCTTATAAGCCCCCAATACATCACATTCTGTTGCAGAACCCTGAACTCTTCAAATAATTTAACATGTGCGTGAAGGAAAATAAGATCAGTCTAAGAGATGATGAAAAGCAGTGGACAAAAGTCAAAATCCACTTCTACAAACACTTTTAGTAAACTGGAATTAGAAAGATAACTTCTCAGAAAAGATACCTAATACCCACCTGAAGGACCTTTAATAAAGATGGTGAAGAGAATTCACATGGAAATATTACTTCCCGACATATTTATAGAAATGGAAGATAAAATATATTTTTTAAAAACTCAGAAAGCAGTTATCCTCAAAAACATGCCTGGACCCAAACTAATAGCACCAAGTCGTAAGTGGGGCAAAGACTGGGGAGCAACTCATCTCAAGGACAAAAAAAAAAAAAAAAAAAAGGCAATGGCTGTCTGAAATTCGATTCCTGACAGGAACAGGAACTGAAAGTGCTTCTACAGAGAAAAGAAAAACCTCTTGTGCAGAAGAATTTCAAATAACTTACACAGACATCCTGCCCTCAACTAGGGAAAAAATAACTCTCCACTTCTGAAGTGTGGGCTGCACGTGGTGAATTCCTTACAAAGAGTATAGTATGTAGGGGGGAAAGAATAACTTCACAGTGAAGAAAGCTTAGCTGGGTGACCAGGGTTAACAACGACAGTGATGTCATGTTCATAGCATGCACTCTTCACATAATGTGATGAAAATAGTACAGTACCTCTGTGGTCTTCCTCCCCAAAACCCACAGCTCAGCCCAGTCATGCGAACAATTCTAACTGAGGGACATTCTACAAAATACCTGGCCAGTACTCCTCAAGATTGTGAAGGTCATCAAAAACAAAAAAAGTCTGAGGAACTGTCACAACCTAGAGGACATAATTAAATGAAATGTGGAATCTTGGATGGGATTCCAGAAAAGAAAACACAAAAAAGGTAAAAATGAAGGAAATATAAATAAACTACATACTTTAGTTAATAATCCTTATTTGTTCATTAGTTGTGAGAAGTGCATCCCATGTGCAAATAATAAGGAAACATGGGTGTGGGGTATATGGAAACTGTATTATGTTTGCCATTTTTCTGAAAATCTAAAGTTATTCTAAAATAAAAGTTTATTTTATAAGAGTGACCCCACACTTTGAGACAACTGGACGACCAAATAATAAAAATAAAGAGTGCTCCCCACTTGTCTTAACAAACTGGCATTATTCCCTGGAAATTAAAAAGTTAAATGTAGGAACTGAAATTATATTTTACTACAATAAAATATACATGGATATGTAAATAGTGAAAAATTTTTTTTAAAGATAACACCAAAAATAATAAAAAGATGAATTTATAAAAATAAATTTGGCCATATAAAGGTATAACGATGTTTATATAAAATTATAGTAAACATATTTTACATATTTACAATAAAAATGACAAAGGATTAGCTTCTTTAGTATACTATATGCTTTTATAAATCAGAAAGAATAAAAAGAATGTATCCAAATAGAAAAATGGGCAAATATCAGAACAGAGATACACAATGTCTAAAATAGAAATGCAAGTGACCACTATGTATACACTGAAAATTACCATCATAAATAATCAAATCAATTTTACTCTGGAGAAAAGTGAACTTTTCCCATTATATTAGCAAGGATAAAAAGAATAATAATAGCCACCACTGGCAAGGGTGTGAGGAGTAGCCACTCTCAAAGACTGTGGAAACATGTTTAAAGCCTTCGTAAATATTATTGTACTTAATCTGTGTCAAAGAAAATTATCTTTAGTTTTAATTAGTGAAAATACATACTAAACCAAGTTGTAGCGCTTGTTCTGTACCAAATTCTTCACATCAAAATATCGATTAAAACCTGTTAGAGAAAACTGCCATGAGGTTTTAACCAGGTCCCTTTAAATAAAAATGCTAAGTATCTGTTTAAGGAATGTAATTGCTTTCAAGTACGTGTGCTTCCCAACAAACACAAAATGAATTAACTAACAGTTATATTATGTATTTTCTTCCAAAAGTACTTTGAACTTTAGGGTTTCTTTCCGCTTTTGTTTTCAAAGTAATTTGCCATAAAAATAAAAGTGCTTGACATAGCACAGGTTCCCATTATTGGATGGCTAATGAAAGGATCAATAGATGGGTGGATGAATGGACAGGCAGACAGACAGATGGATGGACAAATGAATGAATAAACCAAATGTGTTTTTTAAAAACCACTATGTTGATATCCTCATTCAAAATCACTTTCTTCTCATTTTGGCATCATAATTATTAAGCCATAAATAATTGGAAAATTCTTACCAAAAATAAGGCAGTAAAAAAGGCAAAAACAAAACCTTATTGTAAATTTTAACAGTTACAATTTCTCAAACTAAATAAAAATGTACTCTTAAAAGAGAAATTAATAACTCTTCATTAAATACTAGGAAGCCTTTTATGATAATAGTACAGATATTTTTTAATGTAAAGGCCTTAAAATTATTTAAGTAGGGTTCCAAACATATTTATATAACCCTCTAAACTGACTTATTTCTCAGGTTATAATGTATCTAAATATAGTATGACAGGTTTTGAATATTTTGATGAATGTTTCGTATATTAAAGGAATTTAAAGTTTACTTTAGAAAAAAATAGTCAATACTTTCTAAAATAGACCATAAAAGTAACACAGACATCCTTTTGATCCTCATGAGTATACTGTACTTGTCCTTGAAAAAAATATGTCCAATGTACCTTTCAGAATGATTTATTAGATGTTATTGTTATGGTGTTCAATATTGTTCAATACTGAACTACTATACTGATTACCACTCTCCACTGTGCTTTAGTTCTATCATATGCTTTTATTTACCTCCTGAGGCAAAAACATTTTAATTGGTTTAGAGAAGCTTGAACTCCCCTTTATCAATGACAGATTTTATCAGAATGGAGCTAACCCAGGAGCCGTAGTGCCAGTGCACTAAACCATGATCCACTTTGGGCCTCTAAGGTATAAGACTTATAAACCCACAGAAAAAAAAAGCCGCTTTGAAATCTAAGAACCTTTTTAAAGATATGCATATATATGTATGTTTGCACACACACACACATATACACATACATATATATGATGCATATACATGTGTATAACACTCAGGTATAATTTTGCAGAGATGTTACAAATAGTATATATTATCAAGGTCTTTAATATGGCAAAAAATGGCTTAGAATCCTAATAGAGAAAATAGATGAAATTACTTAATGTTTCTGCTTGAAATTAATTAATTACTTAATTTTGTTTTTTTAATAGGCTGCTTGCCAAATTATTTCCATTTAAATTTATAGAACACTGCAGTCAATTTTCAAATAATTTATAGTAAATCCTGCTAACTGCATAAACTTAGGCAAATGGTGCTTTATTTTAATAGGTCTATATTTCTTTAAGTATTCATTTCACAATGCTTTATTATTTATGAATAATAGCACAAGAAAATATTTTCTTGTCGCACTGAAATTGTGTTTATTTTATTTTATAGATTTTAGTCTCATACAGATTTTACTACTTCGAAAACTGAACCTAAACTGATTTTCACAGAGCCAAATATTAATTGTAATGTACATACGAAACATACTAACCACAGTGATAGACACCCACTATTGGTTGTCACTTTATATAATTTTATTGTGATAAGAACATTTAACATGAGACCTACCCTCTTAACAAATTTTAAGTATACAATGCAGTATTATCAAAAGACTAAAAGATAAGTATTGGCAAGGATGTGAAGAAACCAGAACTTCTGTGCACTTTTGATAGGAAGACAAAATGATGCAGCCACTATGGAAAACAGTATGGAGTTTCCTCAAATAAATTAAAAATAGGACCCCCAAATGATCCAGAAATCCAGAAGAATTAAATTCAAGATCTCCAAGAGATGTTAGTACTCCCTTGGTCACGTGTTTACTGTAGCACTGTTCACAAGAGCTAAGATGTAGAAACAATGAAAATGTCCATTAGCGGATAACTAGCGGTCACTTTTGTCAAGCAAGATGACAACAGAAGCCCTAGACACAGAAGGGCCAATAGAGGTAAATCCGAGCTCTCCCTATGTTCCCGTTGCAAAGAGACGTAGCCTTTCCTTGTGTTGAATTCGAGTGAAATTGGTGATATATAGTCAGTGGGTACTCTACATAGGAAAGGTAAAATGGGTTATTTAAAGTGGTTGGTAGCCAGTCATTTCAGTAAATTCTCTTAGCTTATGCGCAGTGAGAGTCTTCCTTAATTTTTATTAAGCACTAATTTTTATTTCTTTCTCCATTATAGATTTGTTTGGGATTTTTTTTTCAATCTCTCTCCATCAAACTGAGCAAAAACCCCTGAGAACTACAGACGTTGATCTTAATGTTTCTCCTGCAAAGTTAGAGCATTTGCTTGCACAGAAAGTCCATTCTAAAGTGACCTCATATTACCTGGTTGTGTTAAAAGTAACAGTGAATTATTTCAGTGAGTTGGTGGAAGAAATTATTCTCTTCTACAAGGCAAACTTGTGGAATAGGTAGAAATATAATGTAACATGAAGGGTACAGAAAATATATTTCATTTACAATACACAAATCCAGTGCATTCACATATAATCTCCATGCACTGAATATACACATGTATCCAGATACTGCAATACTTTGTCTTAATAGATATTCTTTGTCAAAAGCAAACAAACAAAAATTTCTGTGCAAGTACAGTTTTATGGACAAACCAATCAAGTATATAATTCTATTCCCTAATCTTATAACCCTAACCTTAACCTTAACCTAACCTTAACCCTAACCCATTCTTGTTCTTTAGCAGCAGCTAATAATTTCGTTGGAAAAATCAAGATGAAGTCATGAAACAACATCAAACAAAAAGTTTGTATTACTTGAACTCCTAAACGTTATGGTCCCAACCATGGGTCAGCAAACTTTTCCTGCAAAATGACAGATAGTAAATATTTTAGCTTTTGGGGACCCGAGGTCTCTGACAAGACTGCTCACCTCTGCCATTGTAGCAGTGAAGTAGCCAGAGACAATGCTAAATAATGAGTATGTCTGTGTTCCAATAAAACTTTATTTACAAAAACAAAGTAATGGAAAAAATACAATGAAGATTAAATTTTTAAAAAACCACTTTGTGGGCTGTAATTAGTCTGCCAAGGTAATTTACTGCCCCTGTGTCCATTAAATAAATGTGCTTACATTATGTTAATGATGACTTGGAAAGATCGAGATTTTTTTAATCTCTTTATTGTTATCTCCTCATTTTTTATAAAATACGTGTGATATAAAACATTGTATAAATTAAGCCATGCAATATGTTAATTTGATGCATTTATATGTTGTAATATGATTGCCATTATAGTGATAATTAGCACCTCCATCACATTACATAATTATTCTTTATTTTTTATAATTGGAATTATTAAGTTCTAGTCTCTTAGCAAGTTTGATGATTATAATACAATAATTTTGTCTTTATTCACTATATTATACATTAGATTTCTAGGGCTTATTTACTACTCATTTGCATATTTCTACCCTTAAACAACATATCTAAATTATCCCCCTACTCTTTATGTGAAGACAATCACCATTCTACTCTCTGTTTATATGAATTTGGCTCTTTTATTTATTTATTTTAAATATTTTATTTATTTTATTTTTAGACAGAGGGGGAGGGAGAAAGAAAGGGAGAGAAACATGAATGTGCAGTTGCCTCTCTCAACTCCTTACGGCGGACCTGGCCCGCAACCCAGGCATGTGCCCTGACTGGGAATCAAACCGGAAACCCTTTGGTTCACATGCCAATGCTCAATCCACCGAGCCACACCAGCCAGGGCTAAATTTGGCTCTTTTAGATTCCACATATAAATGACATCACAGAGAACTCGTATTTCTCTGACTTAGCATAATATGCTCAAGATCCATCCATGTTGTTGCCAACAGCAGAATGTCCTTTCTCATAGGCTGAATAATATTTACATATATGTGGTGTGTATATATGTGTGTGTGATATTCTTTACCCATCTATCTGTTGATAGGCACTTAGGTTGTTTCCATATCTTGGCTATTGCGAATAATGCTTCAAAAAACGTGGTGGTGCATATATCTTTTTGACATCCTGGCTTTATTTCCTTTGGGTATGAGGGTGCATATATCTTTTTGAGACCCTAACTTTGTTTTCTTTGTGTATAAACACAGAAATAGAATTGCTGAATCATATGGTAGATCTCTTTTTAGTTTTTTGAGGACCATCCACATTTATTTTCCATAGTGCTTGAACCAATTTGCATTTCTCCCAACAATGTACAAGGGTTCCCTTTTCTCCACATCCTTGCCAACACTATCTCTTGTCTTCTTGATGGTAGCTATTCTAACAAGAGTGAGGTGATATATCATTGTGGTTTTGCTTTGCATTTCCCTGGTGATTAGGGATGTTTCACATCTTTTCATATACCTACTGGCCATTTGGATGTCTTCTTTGGGAAAAAATATCTATTCATTTACTCCACCCATTTTTTAATTGGATTTAGTTTTCTGCTACTGAGTCATCCTTATATGAGTTCTCTAAATATTTTGGATACTAACCCCTATCTGCCACATGGTTTGAAAATTTTTTTCTCATTCTGTAGCTGACCTTCTCTTTTTGCAATTGTTTCTTTTGCTGTGCAGAAGCTTTTAAGTTTGATATAGGCCCATTTATTGATTTTTGCTTTTGTTGTTTGTGCCTTTGGTATCATATCAAGAAAATTATTGCCAATAACAATATTAAGGTATTTCTGTTCTATGTGTTCCAGGAGTTTCATGATACCTGGTCTTAAGTTTAAGTTTTTGATACATTTTGCATTAAGTTTTGTGATTGGTGTAAGATAATGGTTCAGTTTCATTTTTCTGTGTTTATCCTGTTTCCTCAACATGTTTTGCTGAAGAGACTATCATTTCTCCATTTGATATTCTTGGTTCCCTAGCTGAGTATTGTTGATTATATATATGTAGGTTTAATTCGGGGATCTTTATGCTGTTCCATCAACCTGTGTCTATTAATATGCCATACCATTTTTATTAGTCTAGCTTTGTAGTACAGTTTGAAATCAGTATGTGTGATATTTTGCCCTTTGTTTCCTTCCCTCAGGATTTCTTTGGCACTTTGGGGTCTTTTGTGGTTCCACACAAAATTTTTAAATTATATTTTATTAATTATGCTGTTACAGTTGTCCCAATTTTCCCACTTTACCCTCCTCCACCCAGAAACACCACCACCCCCCCCAGGCAATCCAAACACCATTGTTCATGTCCATAGGTCAGGTGTATATGTACTTTAGCTACTCCATTTCCTATACTGTACTTTACATCCCCATGGCTACTCTGTAACTACCTATCTGTACTTTTTAATCCCTTCACCTTTTAATCTATTCCCCCACACAACCCTCCCATCTGGCAACATCAAAACGCTCTCCACATCCATGATTCTGGCTCTGTTCTTCTTGTTTCCTTAGTATGTTTTTTACATTAATTGTTGATAAGTGTGTGTGTGTGTGTGTGTGTGTGTGTGTGTGTGTATTCATTGCTGTTTTCTTGTTCATACTTTTGATCTTCTTTTTCTTAAATAAGTCCCTATAACATTTAATGTAATAATGGTTTGGTAATGATGAACTCCTTTGGTTTTTTCATGTCTGAGAAGTTCTTTATCTACCCTTTGATTATAAATGATATATTTGCTGGGTAGAGCAGTCTTGGCTGTAGGTCCCTGCTTTTCATGACTTTGAATATTTCTTACCAATTCCTTCTAACCTGCAAAGTATCTTTTGAGAAATCAGCTGACAACCTTATGAGAAAGCCCCTGTAGGTAACTAGCTGCTTTTCTCTTGCTGCCTTTAAGATTCTCTCTTTACCCTTAACCTTTGACAATTTAATTATGATATGTCTTGGAGTGGGCCTCTTTGCATCCATGCTGTTTGGAGCTCTCTATGCTTCCTGGATTTGCATGTCTATTTTCTTCACCAAATTAGGGAAGTATTCTTTCATTATTTTTTCAAACAGATTTTCAATTTTTGCTCTCTCTCTTCTGGCATGCCCTGTGGGAATACTTGAAGTGGTCCCAGAGGCTGCTTACAATATCTTCATTTTTTTTTCTTTTGGAATTTTTTTCTTCTTCTTGTTCTGATTGGTTGCTTTTTGCTTCCTTATGTCCCAAATCATTGATTTGATCTGTGGCTTCATCCATTCCACTGTTTCCCTGTAAACTGTTCTGTATTTCAATTAATTATCCTTCATTTCTGACTGGATCTTTTTTATGCTGCTGAGGTCCTCACTAATTTCCTTGAGCATCCTTACAATCAGTGTTTTGAACTTTGCATCTGACAGATTGCTTATTTCCATTTTATTTATTTATTTTTATGGAGTTTTGATCTCTTCTTTCATTTGGGCTATATTTCTTTGTCTCCTTATTTTGGCAGTCTCTCTGTGTTTGTTTCTAAGTATTAGGTAGAGCTGCTATGACTCCCTGTCTTGGTAGCATGGCATAATGTAGTAGGTGTCACGTAGGGGTCCAGTGGCACAGCCCCCCCATTGCCTAAGCTGGGTGCTCAAGGCATGCCCTTCATATTGGCTGAATACACCCTCCTCTTATAGTTGAGACTTGATTGCTATTGACTGGTCAATGGGAGGGATTTATCCGGGCTAGTCAGTTGCAAGGACCGGCTATGACCACAGACCACCATTCTCTGCCCTCCATGGAGGATCAGCTGTTCAGGGGCAGGGTGGTGGTACGCCAATATCTGTAGCTTTCTACTGGGTGTGCAGGCCCAGAGGTTTCCCAGGTGGTGCAAACCAAAGTCAGTCCCTACCTGTGTTCTGCCTGGGGCCATGCTGCATGAGCTATAAAGCAATCTGAGATGATCGCTACTTGTCCTGGGCTTGGAGGTTCCTTGGCAAAACCAAGCTATGAATCTAGGCTGGCTGCTGCCAATGCTGGGCCTGGGTCCATGCAGCAAGTGTTACAGGGAATGTGGGCTCACTGAGGATGTCTGTTGCTTGTTTGAGAGGATTTAGGAAGTTGTGAAGCATTAGTCATGACCAGCCATTTGTATGGGAAAGTCACTGTCAACAATGTGGGTGGGCCAATAAGTTGGGTGGGATGGAGTCTCAGTGGATCTCCAGAGCAGGGCAAACAGTGTTAGCCAGGCTGATGGAGTCTCAGATATGGCACCTACCTGCCAGCTCTGTGGCTCCGTGAGTGGGGGAGAGTTCAGTAAAAGGGCAAAGGCCTTGCCCACCTTTCTGTCTGGGAGAAAGCTGTCCCCCATTCTCAGCTTGATGCCAGACACTTCAATTCCTCCTTGTATGCCATGGTGCCTTTCAAGCTGCTATCCCAGTGCTAGAGCTCAGAGGGAGTGAGTCTGAATCAGTTCTTGTGTGGGTTCTTTAAGAGGATCTGCTTGGGACTCTAGAAGTTTCTTCCACTGATTCAATCCCTGCTCATTTTTGCAGTAAGAAGTTATGCAGACTTATATTCATGGTACTGGAGCCCTGTGCTTTTGGAGGCTTGGTGTGGGGTTAGGACTCCTCACTCCTGAGATATCCCTCCAGAATTTTTATCCACCACATGTGGATGTGGGACCAGCCTGGTCCACATCTCCATCCCTCCTAGCAGTCTAGATGGATGTGGTTTCTTTAATTCCATAGTTGTCAGACTTTTATTCAACTCAATTTCTGACAGTTCTGAGTGATGGTTGTTCTATAGTTTAGTTGTAATTTTGATGTAGTTGTGTGAGGAGGTGAGCTATGTTTACCTATGTTGCCACTTTGACCAGAAGTCCTCCATACAAATTGTAGAATTGTTTTCTTTTTTAATTCCTGTGAAGAAATACTTTAGTATTTTGATGGGGTTGGTCAAATCTAAAGATGACTTTGGGTATTATAGACATTATAAAAACATTTCTTCTAATCCATGAATAGAGGATGTCATTCCATTTCCTGTGTCTTTGATTTTTCTCAGCAAAGTCTTATAGTTTTCATTGTAGAGATCTGTCACTTCCTTGGTTAAATTTATCACTAGATTTTATTGTTTTGATACTATCATGAATGGGATAGTTTTCTTCATTTATTTTTCAGGTGTTTCGTTGTTAGTGTATAGAAATACAACTGATTTCTGTGTGTTGGTTTTATATCCTGAAACTTTACTGATTGTTAACTCATTCCAACAGTTTTCTTTGTTTTTTGTCTTTGGGATTTTCTATATACAAAATTATGTCACCTACAAAGTGTAACAATTTTACTTCTTTTTTTCCAAATTGGATGCGTTTTACTTCTTTGTCTCGACTAACTGCTCTGGCTATGACTCCTAGTACTATATTGAATAAGAGTAGTGAGAGTAGGCATCCTTGTCTTTTCCCAGTCTTAGAGGAAAAACTTTCAATTTATTTCCATTAAGTTTTTTAGCTGTGAGTTTGTCATCTATGGTCTTTATCAAGCTGAAGAATCTTCTTTCTATACCCAGCCTGCTGGAGGTTTTTATCATGAAAGGATAATATTTTTTCTGCATGAACAAAATGCTTTTTAAATAAATCCTACTTTACCATTTCTTTTTTTAATTTTAGGGATGTGACCTCTGTGTCCTCTTCATGAAAACTTTTCCTAACCAATGTCACAATTGAGTCATGTTAGAAGGACCAAAAAGCCAGCTTTAAGAGTCTTTAACTGGCCAAAATTGTGATAGTTATGAACATTGAAAATAATAAGATGTTATGATTGTTAAATGTTTGATAAAATACTGAATCAATAAAAATTTATGAATCCCACCAAAAAGGAAAAATATCAGGAAAAAACTAATTGTTGCATTTATATTTGCTATTGAATTAATTTCTTTTTGGAAATTTGAAATAAAAGGGAAACTAAACTAACAGGAAATTAATAGGAGCTATATTTCAGAGTAGCCATATGGCCCAAGTTCATGAGGGAAAGCTCCATGTAAGAATGCCAGCTATTAATCATGGAAAAAAAGGATAAAATTAGAAAAGAATCATTATTTTTCAATGTTGAATAAAATTATTTATTCAGAAAAGGATAACAAATTGATTTTTAAATGATTACACAATGGTCGATTGAAAAATGGATGCATATATCATACCAGAGTGCACCACATAAATTATTTCCTAGTTTAAAGTAAAATTTTAATGTGTAATGAATGGACAAGGTGGTCATCTTCCTAATATTGTAGACAATTTTTAGTTTCAAAAATGGTAGAACAACCAGATATGTGTTTCCAGATACAATGTAGCATAAAATATGCATCACTATGATGGTACCTAAAAATATTTAGTATCTAATCAAGACTTGGAAACTAATTCTGGGTTACAGGAAATACAGGGTATTGGGTTATAAAGTGAAATGACACAGTGAAGAATAAATGAGGCAGTGTCTAAAAGGTCAAATCCTGTGTCATGAAATAGTTTTTGATCTAAAGAAACTGAGATATGACAGTCAGATATAACATATAGCCCTGGATGCAATAATGTTCGTACAAACAAACTGTGAAGGACATTGGGGGAAAATAGGGGAAAATTAAATATGGATCGGTTATTAGGTGTCAATGTACTAAAATGTTCTTTTTAGAAATGCAATTCACTTACGTATGGGATGTTGTAACATCAGTAAATTCCTTTTAAATGATGTAAAACAACAAGGGTTAAAAAAAATGCCCTCAATCCAACTGCCCCACACTCTCCTGTGCTCCATTTCCTGGCCCACTCACTAGCACACGTTATATTATTTTCTCTATGACAGTTACTATTAGCAGGAAAGAATTGGTTAGTTGGTTGGTTGGTTGGTTGCCTCTCTCCCTCGGGATATAAGTTCAAGGAGGTGTGTGATCTTGCTTGTCATATTCACAATTATAGTCTTAGACCTTGAAACATACATGGCACATAGTAGATGAGCAGTAAACATTGTCAAATGTTTTTTTAAAAACACACTTGCACTAAATTCACAATTAACATTTTATTTGTGAAAACCTTTTGAAGATTTCCTGTACTTGACAAGTGGTTTCCTTTTGAAATATGTTGACAAAATTGGGAAGGGGATGATTTTTTAAATTTAACATGTGAATGTAGTTTACATTGTGCACTGCCAGTTAACAGACAAAGAGGGTAAAAAGGTGGAAAGATGTGGGATTAAATTCAGGGTTATTTGAAATAACATGAGAACAGTCTGCTGTGCACTGCTGGAAGACATCACTGTGAACTTCAAAGAGCTGAATGCTCTAGCACCTGTTTCTGAGCTATAACCTGTTTACACTCCCTTAATAAGATGAAATTCAATGTTTTCAGAAAGCCAATACGTGAGTGTTCTAAACATATCCTGTTGGAATTAGATCTTCAGCCCTAAAAATAAAGCTTTCCATGCTCAGAAGAAAGAAAATTAAAACATTGTATTTAAAAAATATGACACTGAAAATCACAATGTAAAGTAACTGTTCCAATGTGAATAAGAACATCTTTTCTATCTATAGGAGGCATATATTAAATTCAAGATTATATTTAAATATAGATTACAGAGACACTTTGGCTCAAAAAAATACTAGTAACAAATTTTTGTCGTATATAGACAGGATTCCAGGGAAATCTAATAAGACCATATGGTTATCATTTGGTGACTTGACATTGAAAAACCTGCCTTAAATAAAAAAGGCCACCCAAAGAAGTCCACTAGTGACACATCCAATGGCTTATTCTGTTTCTGTTGTTCTAATCAAAACATGGAAGACTAGAAATAAGCATCACTGATGCCACCACTGCAGCAGAACAGCAGTTGCATGAACACATTTATGCCAAGTTACAATTTCTTACAACCAGAATTCTGTTTCACTCCCACGTTTCATTGTCATTGAAAGAGAAGATCATAAGGATAGGTACTGAAACACACAGGGTGAAAGCTCACTAGTAAGGAGAAAGAAAATTGATCTTTTTCCCCAAGCCGTAGTAATCTCATCTATTCAACATATAGTGAGCTTTCACTACTTGCCACATACTACGTTAAAAGCTGAGAATACAAAATACAAAGGAAACATGATCTTTGTCCTCAAAACATACATTATAGTGGAAACCTTCCTGTTCTCATGGTGTGTTCCAGCAGAAGCTACATGAGTGGAGCAAAAGATACCCCAAAGTTACGCAGAAATAGATCAGGGAACTCAAGCTTTTAATATTAGTGTTTCCTTAAGACACACAGGGTAATCCGCTAAATAATCTGTTACTGCTATGATCTGAATGTTTGTGTCTACCTGAAATTAATATGTTGAAATCCTAACCCCCCAGTGGTGATAGTAACAGGTGAGGCCTTGGGGATATGATTAAGTCATGAGGCTGGAGTCCTCATGAAGGGGTTAGTGCCCTTATGAAAACGATCCCCCTGACCTATCCCTTGCTACCACGTGAGCAAGCAATGAGAAGCCTGAAACACGGAAGACTGGTTTGCCCTCATCAAAACACGGCCATGCTGGCACCTCGATCTGGGACTTCCCTGCTTCCAAAATTACCAGTCGCAGTATTCTGTTATGGAAGCTAAATAGACACATAAAAAAACAAACAAACAGTTAATATGTTTAATGCATGTACAATCTCGTGATTGATGAGGCAATGTAAAAGAAAATATCAAAGTTTAAGGCATTACACAAACATAATAAAATATTAGAGTCAGCATCCAACTTACTCATTGACATTGGTAAATTTTAATAAAAATCGAGCAGTTTAAAAATACCACACACCTATCTAAAGTACACAAAGATGTAAAGGTAAAATTAAACAACTAATATATTAAGGCCAAATAGAGTTTGTTCTAGGAATACAAAAAGACCTCAATATAATTTACTCTTTTAATATATCATCTTCATGGATGCCAAAGGGTTTTTGAGAGAATTCATCATCCATTCAGAATAGAAATTATATTGATTTGATAGAGTGTCAGAGACAAATAGCAAACTCGATACTTCAACAGTGTTCCCTACCATGTTTCCAGTATAGGAAACAGCCCCTATCTTCTGGCTGTATAGCGAGGACTAAATAAGTTCTTGCATGTAATACACCTGTACCGATGCTTGATGCAGAATGAAGTCTTATATACCTTTCACATTTAAGTGTTAGAACTATTCTTAGTCCATGAATCATACTAAAACAGGGCATGGACCAGATTTGGCCACTGGGTCATAGTTCACCAACCTCTATCTAGAACTCTATAACTAGCAAAAAAAAACCATCAAAACTTAAGGCAAAAAATTTTTTTTTCAGAAAAGAAAGTCTCAGTAGTATTCAAAAGATTGAGTAATACCAAGCAATTTTCTGATAACAACGCTATCAAAATAAAATTTTTTTAATTGTATTGTCAAACCAAAACATTTGGAAACTAAACAGTAACTTCTAAATAGCCATGGGTCAGAAAGGAAATTATAAGAATATTAGAAAATATTTAAATGATAAACAACAATCAGTAAAACTTGTGATACATGCTTATTTTACAAAAGAAGAATTATTTTCTTTTTTTTCTTTTCTGAATCAAGGTATTGATGACATGTAAAATTATATTAGTTTCAGGTATACAACATAATGATTTAATGTTTGTATATATTATGAAATGATCATAGCGATAAGTTCAGTCAACATCTACCACTGTACATAGTTATATCTTTTCTTGTGATGAGCACATTTAAGAAAATCTCTTAGCTACTTGCTAATATGCAATACCGTATTATCAGCTATACTTGCCATGCTGTATGCTGTATATTACATCCCTGTAATTTATTTATTTTATAACTGGGAGTGTGTACTTTTTGATTTGTTTACCCATTTTTCCCACCCTACCACCCCCTACCTGTGGCAACCATGAATCTGTTCTCTGTATCTATGAGCTTAGCTGGTTTTTGTTTTGTTTTTATTTAGAGTCCACATATGAGGTCATACTCTGTCTTTTTCTGTATCACTTTTTCACTAAGTATAATACCCTCAAGGTCATTCTATGTTGTCATAAATGGCAAGGTTACATTCTTTTTATGACTGAATAGTATTTTATTGTGTGTATGTTATGCGCACACGCACATTTCCTTTATCCACTCATGTATCAATGGACACATAGGTTGTTTCCATATCTTGGCTATTGTAAATAATGCGTCAGTGAACATGGGCCTGCAGGTCCTTTTCCAGTTGATGTTTTCATTTTCTTTGGATAAATACCCAGAAGTGAAATTGCTAGAATCATATGGTAGTTCTGCTCTTAATTTTTTAAGGAACCTCCGTACTGTTTTCCACAGTGACTGCACAGTTTTTATTCTCACCCACAGTGCACATCCTTGCCAACATTTAGGGTCTCTTGCCTTTTTTATAATGGCCATCCCAACTGGTGCAAAGTGGTATCCCACTGTGGTCTTAATTTGCACTTCCCTGATGACTAGTGATGGTAAGCATCTTTTCATGTACCTGTTGGTCATCTGTAGATCTTTTGAAAAAATGTCTATTCAGATTTTCAGCCCATTTTTTAAAAGGATTGTTTGTTTCTTTGCTGTTGAATTGTATGGGTGCTTTAAATATTTTTATATAAACCCCTTATTATAGACATGATTTGCAAGTATTTTCTCACATTCAATAGGTTGCCTTTTAATTTTGTGATGATTTTCTTCACTATGCAGGAACTTCATAGTTTGATGTAGTTTCACTTTTTTTATTTTTACTTTTGTTCCCTTTGCTTTCAGTTTCAGATCCAAAAGAATTCACCAATACCAACGTCATGGAGCTTATTTCCTATATTTCCTTCTAGGAGTTTTATGGTTTCAGGCCTTTCCTTCAAGCATTTAATTCATTTTGAGTTAATTTTTGTGTATCCTATAAGGCAGTGATAGAGTTTCATTCTTTTACATGTGGGGCTGTCCCTTTTCCCCAACACTACTTGTGAAGAGATATTTTTCCCCATTATGCATTCTTGGCTCCTTTGTCATAAATTATTTGAATGTATATGTGTGTTTATTTCTGAGCTCCCTATTCTGTTCCATTGACCTATGTGTCTGGTTTTATGCCAGTACCATGCTGTTTGATTACTATAGCTTTCTAACATAGTTTGAAATCAGGAACCATGATACCTCCAGCTTTGTTTCTCTTTCTCAAAATTACTTTGGCTATTTGTAACCTTTTGTGGTCCCATACAGAAGACTTTATGTTCTCTTTCTGTGAAAAAACGCCAATGAAATTTTGATACAGATTGCATTGCATCTGTAGGTTGCTTTGGGTAATATGGACATTTTAACAATATTAATTCTTCCAGTCTGTGAGCATAAAAATCTATCTCTCCATTTATTTGCATTTTCTTCAGCTTCTCTCATGAGCGTCTTCTGGATTTCACTCTACAGGTCTTTCACATCTTTAGTTAAATTTATTTCTAGGTATTGGATTCTATTTGGTGCAATTGTAAATGGGATTGTTTTCTTAATTTCTCTTCCTGAAGGTTCATTATTAGTGGAAAGAAACACAACAGGTTTTTATAAATTGACTTCGTGTCCTGCAACTTCACTAAATTTGTTTATTAATTCAAAGAGCTTCGGTAGAATCTTTCAGGATTTCCACATATAATATCATGTCATCTGCAAATAATGACCATTCTACTTCTTCCTTTTTTATTTGGATGGCTTTTGTTTATTTTTCTTGGTTCATTGCTCTAAGACTTCTAGTTCTATATTGAATAAAAATGGTGAGAGTGGACATCTTTGTCTTGTTCTTGGCCTTAGAGGGAAAGCTTTCTTTCAACTTTTCATCATTTAATATGATGGTAGCTGTGGGCTTGTTATACAATGTATGGCATTTGTTATGTTGAAGTACATTCCCTCTATACCCACTTGGTTGAGAGATTTTATCATAAATGGATGTTGAATGTTGTCAATATTTTTTCTGGATCTATAGTCCTGTGCTGCATAATGACATTTTGGTTAATAGTACACTGCATATACGACTGTGGCCCTATAAGTTTAAAATGGGGCTGAAAAATTCCTATAACCTAGTGATGTCATAGCCATCATATCATCAGAGCACAATGTGTTGCTCATATTTGTGGTGATTCTGGGATTAAAAAAAAAAACCTATCCACTGACAGTCATTTAAAAATACAATACATACTACTATATACAATACATAATTCTTGATATTGAAAATAAATGGCTATGCTACTGGTTTATGTATTTACTATATTGTACTTCTTATCACTAGACTGTACTCTTTTTAGTTATAAAATGGTTACTATAAATCAGTATGACATGTTACGCTGGCAGCAGCCTCATACATTTCATGTATACGATGTCTCTTGATTGCCTCATTTCCTCTTGTATTGATTTAATCTCATGTTATTTTGTACAGTAACATGCTATATAGACTTGTAACCTAGGAGTAATAACCTCTACCATATAGTCTAGGTGTGTAAATACATTGTATGACATTTGAACAATGACAAAATCACCTAAGAATGCAAATCTAAAAATGTGTCCCCATCATTAAGCAGCACCAGGCTGAACTGATAAGATCATATAACTTTTATTTTTTTATTTTATTAATGTGACGTATCACATTGATTGATTTCTGGATGCTGGACCATCCTTGCATCCCTGGAATAAATCCTACTTGATTATGGCACATGATCCTTTTAATGAATTTTTTGATTTTGGTTTGCAAATATTTTGTACAATAACTTTGCATCTATGTTTATCAGGGACCCTGGCCTGTAATCTTCTCTTCTTGTAGTGTTCTTGTTTGGCTGAGGTATCTGGGTAATGCTGGCCTCATAAAACGAGTTTGGAGGTCTTACCTTCTCTTCTATTTTTCGAAAGAGTTGAGGAGGCTGGATAGCAATCTGCCTTTAAATGTGTGATAGAATTTACCAGCGAAGCTATCTGGCCTGGGCTTTTGTCTGTTGGAAGGTTTTTAGTTACTGACTCAACCTCATTACTAGTAACTGATCTTGCAGATTTTCTACTTTTCATGATTCAGTCTTAAAAAACAGAATGTTTCTAGGAATTTATCCCTTTAAGAAAAATTATTTTAAATCAATGTTCTCAGCTTCCAGAAAAAGGAGAAAAATAACAATTAAAATAATGGTTAACTTCTCATCACAAAGACTAGGAGCCAAAAGGAATGAATTAGCAGGTTTAAAAAGGTAAAAGGAAAAAAAACTGGCAATTTAAAACAGAGAATGAAATAGGAATCAGGAAATATTTTAGGGTTTTCAGGACAAGAGATAAAATTGAGCAACTCTTTTCACCAAATGGCTAAGACAAAAGAAAGGGCAAATTAAACCTAAAAAGGAAAGCATAATTTTTAAAATTTATTTATTATTAGAGGGGAAGGGAAGAAGAAAGAGAGGGAGAGAAACATCAGTGTGAGAGAGATACATCAATCAGTTGCCTCTCACCCACCCCCAGGTAGGGACCCGACTCACAACTCAGGCACATGCCCTGACTGGGAATCGAACCAATAACCTTTCAGTTTGCAGGCCAGTACTCAATCCATTGAGCCACACCAGTCAGGGCATAAAACGTAATTTAAGCGTGAAAAACCATAGAGCAAGAAATGGATTTTTTTAAAAAGCATAAATTATTAACATCAGGAATAAAAAGTAAAGTTATCCCATAGTTACACAAATATTTAAAGAAATTTAAATATTGGATAATGGATTAATGGTATGTTATCAGTAACATTTTATCAATTAACATGAAAATTGATATGAAAGGGAATAATTTCTTCTAAAACACCACCTATTCAAATTGACACAAAAATTTTTAAAATTAGTCAGTACCCATGAAAGGATGTTTATGTCATCATAAAATATCCTACACACAAAAAAGAAAACTCTAGCCCAAGATGACTTCAATGCTTAATTCATTCATATATTTAAGGAGAATAAAAATTCTACACAAACTCTTTCAGAAAATATAGAAGGCAAAAATCTTCCCAACTCATTTCACAAAGCCGGTATATTCCTAATACTAGAAACCCTAATAAAATTCAAAAAATAGAATTACAAATCTGTAATGATCATATGCTCATGGGCACAAAAATCGACAAGGTATTACTTAATCAGACCCGGCAACAGATCAAAGGAATGATACGTCATGACTAAGAAGGGGTTCTCCCAACCAAGAATGCAAAATTAGTTTCACATTCAGAAATGTAATTCAGTACATTAACAGAAAGAGAAAAAATGAAATAATCACTGCAGTATAGGCAGTAAAATATCTGACACAATGCAACAACCTTCATTAATTAAAAAAAAAAACTCTGTTCTTACAAACATACTAATAGTGATATATCTAAACCCTTATGATTGAGAGGAAAAGCAAGCATATCCACTTTTACTGCTTTATACAAGTATAGTAAAGGTTCTGGCCAGCGTGTTAAGGAACTAAAAATATTTTTAAATTATGTAAATATTGGACAAGAGTGACACTGTCAGTATTAGTAGACAACACAATTATGTAAATAAGATGGAGAATTTAGCAAAGTTTTAGGATGCAAGATCAATACACAAAATCAGTTGTATTTCTATATAATAGCAACAAATAATGGGAAAATAAAATATAAAAGTATAACACCATTTAGAAATAGCATTTTAAAAATCAAATACCTAGGAATTAATCTAACAAAAGATATGACAGATCCCAAAACAGAAAACTAAAATTACTGTTGATAATAATCAAAGATCTAAAAAGTAAAAAATAGAAAAATAAATCAAGTTGATTGTATGTCTTGTTAAGCTATCTAGTATGCCCTAATTGGTCTTAGGATTGAACACAATTCCAAGCAAAATTTTATGCGGTTTTCTTAATAAATTAGTAAGCTGATTCTACAATTTATATGGAAATGCCAAGACTATAGACTAGGAAAAAACTCTTAAAGTAGTAAAACAAGGGTGGAGGAATTACACTACCTTATTTCAAAAGGGTTACTGATACTAGTTATTCTATTAATTAATCTAGGTTGTGCCATGGACCATATAATACATTAATAGGTTAATGAATCAGGATAGAGTCCAAAATGTATCCATACATGTAGAGACTAGTGAATTTCTACAAAAATACAAGACATTTCTAAGGGTATAGTAAAAACTTCTCAAGAAATAGTGCTGAGATAATTGTCACTCCATACTCAAATGTTAATTTGAGATATACCATAGCCAAAAATCTAAAAATATACTAGAATAAAATCTAAGAAAATATGTTTACAATCAAGGATAGTTAAATATTTTTTAAAAATAAAAAGTATTAACCATGAACAATAAGATTATTTGAACCTCATTAAAATTAAAACTCTTTTAATAAAAAAGATACTATTAATAAAATAAGTATGGAAACCCTGCTTCGGAAAATGTATTCTCAGTACATATATCTGGAAAGAAGTCATACTCAGAATAGCTAAGTAATTCCGACAAATCAACAATAAAAATATGAATAACTCAAAATTTTTATTTTATTTATTCTTATTTTTTTATTGTTGTTCAATTATGGTTGTCCCCACTTTTCCTCCATTACTCTCCTCTGCCCTACCCACTCCCCACTTCCTACATTTAATCCTCCCCCACAACCTGTTGTCTTTGTCCATGGGTCCTTTATACATGTTCTTTGACCCTTCCCCTTCTTTCTCCCCATTATCTCCCTCTTCCCTCTCCTCTGGTCACTGTCAGTTTGTTTTTTCTTTCCATGTCTCTGGTTCTATTTTGCTCACTTGTCTGTTTTGTTGATTATGTTCCACTAATAGGTGAGACCATATGGTATTTGTCTTTCACCACCTGTCTTATTTCACTTAGCATAATGCTCTCCAGTTCCATCCATGCTGTCACGAAGGGTAGGAGTTCCTTCTTTCTCTCTGCTGCATAGTATTCCATTGTGTAACTACATCACAATTTTTTGATGCATTCATTTACTGATGGACAGTTAGGCTGTTTCCAGCATTCGGCAATGGTAAATAATGCTGCTATGATTGGGGTGCATAGGTTCTTTTGAATTGGCATTTCAAGATTCTTAGGGTATAACCCCAGCAGTGGAATCGCTGAGTCAAAAGGAAGCTCCATTTTTTAGTGTTTTGAGGAAATTTCCTACTGTTTTCTACAGTGGCTGCACCAGTCTGCATTCCCACCAATAGTGCACTAGGGTTCCATTTCTCCACATCCTCACCAGCACTTGTTTGTTGATTTGTTTATGGTGACCATTCTGACAGATGTGAAGTAGAATCTCACTGTGGTTATAATTTGCATCTCCTTGATGGTTAGTGATGCTGAGCATCCTTTCCTATGTTTCTGGGCCCTGTATATGTCCTCCTTGGAGAAGCGTCTGTTCAGGTCCTTTACCCATTTTTTAATTGAATTGTTTGTCTTCCTGGTGTGGAGTCATGTGAGTTCTTTATATATTTTGGAGATCAAACCTTTGTCTGAGGGATCGTTGGCAAATATATTTTCCAATGTCGTTGGTCCCCTTTTTATTTTGCTGATGCTTTCTTTAGCCATGCAGAAGCTTTTTAACTTGATGTAGTCCCATTTGTTTATTCTCTCCTTTATATCCCTCGCTCTAGGGCACATATTGGTGAAAATATTGCTGTGTGGGATATATGAAATTTTCCTGCCTATGTCCTCCTCTAGGGCTTTTATGGTGTTGAGACTTATATTTAAGTCTTTTATCCATCTTGAGTTTATTTTTGTATATGGTGTAAGTTGGTGGTCAAGCTTCATTTTCTTGCATGTAGCTGTCCAGATCTCCCAACACCACTTGTTGAAGAGGTTATTTTTACTCTGTTTTATGCTTTTGCCCCATTCGTTGAATATTAATTGACCATAGAGACGTGGGTTTATTTCTGGGTTCTCTCTTCTGTTCCATTGATCTATATGTCTGTTCTTATGCCAGTACCAGACTGTTTTGATTACAGTGGCCTTATAATACAGTTTGATATCAAATATTGTGATCCCTCCTACTTTGTTCATCTTTCTCAAAATTCCTAAGGATATTTGGGGTCATTTATTGTCCTATATAAATTTTTGAAACATTTGTTCTATATCTGGGAAACATGTCATTGGTATTTTCATAGGGATTGTGTTGAATCTGTAAATTTCTTTGGGTAGTATGGACATTTTGATGAAGTTGATTCTTCTAATCCATGAACATGGTATATGTTTCCATTTATGTGTGTCTTCCTTCATTTCTTCAGTTGAACAACTCAAATTTTTTAACAGCAACAGACACTTTGCAAAAAAATAATATACCAGTGGCCAATAAGCACATGGTAAGGCTCTCCAAGTCCTTAACAATCAGGAATATTCATATTAAAACATGAGATGTGATACCACTACAGACTCAGTGCAATGATTCAGATTTAAAAGACTGGCAACACCCTGTGTTTGTGAGGATAAAAACAATTGCAACATTGATGCATTGATGTATTGCCAGTAGCATTGTAAAATGTGATTACCTTTGGTGATTTCCTACAATGTTAAACACCTAGCTACCCCAGATACCATCGATTCCCCACCCCCATTCCTGATATATTTATGCAAAAAAAATCATCCTTAGCAGCCTTATTCATAGTAGCCAAAAATCTAGAAACAAGCTATCAAAGAACAGAGAAATATATTGCAGTTTAACTAGTATCATGGGATACTACTCAGCAATGAAAAGGAAAAAACTGCTGAAGTATGCAACAACATAGATGAATCTTGAAAATTAATGATGAATTTAAAAAGCCAGATACAAAAGAGTAGATACTTTGTGATTTCATTTATATTGAGTTCTAGAACAGTTACAATTAACTTTCAGTGGTAGAATTCAGAGCAGTGGTTGCTTCAGAGGCACATAAGAACTTTTTAGGTGGTGATAATATGCTAGGTCTTATTTTTGAGTTTACATTGTATAAAGTTATTAAACTAATACTTAAGATCTGTGTACATCTAAGGGTACATTATACCCTTAGAAGTATCATAAAATAAAAATATGTATAAAAACCAATACATGCAGCCCTGGCCAGTGTGGCTCTACTGGAGCATCATCCTGTAAACTGAAAGGTCACAGGTTCAATTCCTGGTCAGCGCTCATACACAGGTTGTGGGTTTGGTTCCCAGTCAAGGCACAAGTGAGAGGCAACTGATTAATGTTTCTCTTTCACATTAATGTTTTTCTCCCTCTCTCTCCCTCCCTTCCCCTCTCTAAAATCAATGAGCATGTCCTCAGGTGAGGATTAAAAAAAAAAAACAATATCTGCAAATATGTTCTACATGGACATTGTGAATATATTTAATGCTACTGAATTGTACACTTAAAAGTTTTTTTAAATGACAAATGTTTTAAGTATATTTTACTATGATTAAATATATATATAGTATATCAAATAGTCATAAATTTACCCAACACTGATACCAGTGGTCACAATGAAAAAATAATATGGAAGGATGAGTGCACAGGAAACTTTATCATTAACCTGTAAACTTCACCTTTTACCAGTAAACACCTGATATTCTCATTCATAGAATTGTCTTTAACATAAGAAAAATGCAAAAAAAGAATTATGATATGATGAGTAACCCTTGAGCCCTGCACCTTTCAAACTTTTCTATCCAGTGATAATAAAATATTCCATCGATAAACAAGTCTACATCCGAGCCAAAAATATGCCCCCACCTGCTGTCCAGCCCATCCCTTTCTTCTGCCCCATCCCCTTCACCTGGGCTCACTTTATCCTTATGACAATGTCCACAAAGGAATGTCTGATTGACTCATTGTGCAGTCATCAGCAAGTTGGAGAAACGTTTTCCTAACAGCTTGGCCAGTGAGCTTCCTGAGGGAGGGAAGGTTTTCTGGTGTCCCTTAATGAGCTGCAAGACAGAACTTACACCCTAGCCTTTTATTGAAGGCTCTGGTGCTTCCCTGGACTATCAATTCTTCCACTGGCCTACACCCCTTCAAAGAGAGAAACTGGCCTCATACACCTTTTTCTTCCCCCTTTCGTTTTTTTCTTCCTTCCTCCTTTTCTCCTCTCCTCCTCCTCTCCCTCCTTCCCCTTTCTCCTCCTCTCCTGCCCCTCTCCTCTTCACTCTGCTTGGCTTTGTGGCCTGCTCCACTTAGAAGTAACGCAGATCTCAGAGGGAGCAGCTGAGAGGCTGATAGGCCGAGAAATGCTTTGGACAGCCTGGCAGGCCAAGTGGAGAAGCACTGAGCGGGGGACCCTCACACTGGGGAAGAGGGGCTTACTTTAGGTCGGGAACTCAAAGAGGGAAGTGTGAACTGCATGCTGATAGGCTCTACCAGAAGCACAGTCTAGTTGCAGAGCATCTCAGGCTCTGAAATTGGACTGAGATGATCCAGAGTGCTAGGGCTCTCAGGGGCCCAGCAAAAGCACATGTAGAGCCCTCTCTGGAGGCAGATTACATCATCCAAGGCCTCAAATTACTTCTATAAACAATTCTGCAACTGCAATATCCAGCACAAACTAAACAGCAGCTAAGCACCAAAAAAGGAGAGAACACATAAAGGAAAATGAGCAGAAATGTCACACCATCTAATCAGACCCAAAGGAGCTCCAGATATTAATGTCAACAAAACCGGGATTTTAAAATAAGAATGAAATAGTCAAACGAATGGTATTTCTGTTCATAAAGCCACCCTTACTAAACTGCAATAGGAAGGGGATCCTAAGAGAAATGAGAAGTCAGGCAAGGGTCCAGAGATGCTCTGTCCTCATGTCCTGCTCCTAGGAACTGAAGGGAGCAGCTGCGCAGGCCATGGTGTAAGACCGCCAGGGGAGTGGAGCAGGGGAGGGCCGCTAACGGGAATGGAGGAGGCGGAATTGAGATGTGGAATCTCGCAAGTGCCCGCACTCTGCTTTGGGTGTCTGGAGAGGGATCCAAGGGTCTGGTGCCTTTCTCTGGATACAAGTCAGGATTATTGACCCAGAGTTTGAAAGCTTGAAGGGATCTCCTGGATCTGAAGAATAAGATAGGACATACTTGACAATTGGAATACAAGACTTACAAGATGATTTTTGGAGTTAGGACTGTTGAAAAGATCGTGGTTGGGGTATCCCTTGGCATTCAGAACCAGCCGTAGCCCTACAAGCTTTTCTCACCTGAGTATCATCATTGCCTGCTTGACTGTGAGCTTCACGATGTCTGGGACTGTGTCTCTCTTGCTGTGTTTTTTCCTACCATTTAGCACAGGCCTTGTGTGGAGTGGCAGCTCTCCTCAGCATATTTGGATGTTAATTAAATTAAACTGCATTGAGCTTAACCTATGCTAAGTCACTCAAGTCAGCAAATAAAGTAGTATTCAATCCAAGAATCAATAAGAACAGCTAAAGCCCTGGCCGGGTATCTCAGTTGGATAGAGCATCATCCCAATACACCAAGGTTGTAGGTTCGATGCCTGGTCAGTGCATATGCAAGAATTAAACAACGAATGCATGAATAAGTGGAGCAACAAATTGATGTTTCTCTCTCTCTCTCCCTCTCTCTCTCTCTGCCCCCTTTCAATTAAAAAAAATTTTTTTAAAGACTTAAAAAAATAAAATAATAACAACAGCTAATACTTACATAATGCTAATATATAATAAGCACTACAGACTTTTACATATATTAACTTTTAAGGTCCATTATACTCCAATTTAGTAGGCATTTTAGGATCCTCATTTTACAGAAAAGAAAACTAAAACATAAAAGGGCCAAGTAATTTTCCTAAGCTCACATGACTAGTAAGAGGGTGGAACTTATATTTGAATCAGCTGGTCAGGCCACAGAGACCAAGCTGTTTACCACAACTTCCGATTCAATGGAAAAATACTAAGGATTCAATCCTAGATTTCTTCATGGTAGATGATTCCCTTCATACTAGACTGTCTCCTTTCTAAAGTGCAATTAGTTCAGTTGAAACTATCTTGACTCTGAATCTTATTCTCTTTGCAAAAAGCTCATCTTACATATTTGTATTTGCTTTTCTAACTATTGACTTAGAAGGCTAAGCATTGCTCTTACATTTAAAACATATAGAATTGGCTATGTGCTGAATGAAAGTGTGCTATCCCCTAAATAAGTTGCTTTTTGGTGAAAACACGTCAGCTCTATCATATCCAACTGTGACAAAACCAACTAAGCTGATGATACCCTCTCGCTCCCTGAAGTTGCACTCACAGCGTGTTTGACTGACTTGTCAGCTTTACTAAATTAATTTTTTGAAAGGAATTCAGATTTCCCTAATGGTGTTAAATATGGTGTATTTTGCAATTATGGGACACAATGTTTGCAATGACATACAAGTTTTACACTGCCATTTTGTAAATACTCTAGTGATCTTTAAACCACTGGTTCTAATCAAGAGTCCACTGCCTGGAGTGGGTGTTTTCCTGTTTGAAGGCCATTGGCATGTTGGTCACAATACTAAACTGTATTTTCTCTTCCGCACATACATATTTTTAGAAACATTAATTTGGTATGTCAGCATGCCAATTCCAGGTATCAGTTATGTGCATTGTATTCTGTGGTTTGATTAAATCACAATGTATAAAATCTTCTATTCTCAAATTTATTTAAACATCAGTATTCTTTTTAGCCAGATTTGTGAAAATTGTTTTCTGCTTAAATCCAGTACAGAGCATGAAGTGATTTTTCACAGAATTAAACCACCACTTACTCAAATTTAAATTGAAGGAGGTACACGAAGATAACAGTATTTGGAAAAAAAAATGCACATTGCAAGCACTGCACAGTGAACCCAGCCAGAGAGATCTCTCCACATTTTTAAGAAGACTGGTACAAGAAGAATGCATTTTAGTAAATTGAGAAATATATTCCCTTATGGGAGGAAATATCTCCTTAGTGCAAGTGTGGCCCTGAGCGTGAATATGAGGTGGACCGGAGGTCAAAAGCAATGCAATCTGCAGAACTCAATTCGACTGCATTCCAGCTAATATTGCACAAGTGAAGGTTTTCATGGACTCATCATTTCTTGTCACCCATTGCAGTTCCTGAAGGTCAAGATTGCTTTAATTGCACTTAAATAAAAACAAATACAAGTCAAGCAGCACCACGGTGGGCATTTGCTTGCTGATTGTATGGCTTTCTTTAAGCAGTGTCAATATTCCACAGACGAAGCACCTGCATTGTAATAAACAGTAATTATCATACACTGCATCTTCCATTCGCACTCCAAATCCACTCTCCATCCTTCTCCATGGATACAATAGGAAGTCACCCTGTAAGGACCGCAGCTCTGTGGTTTGCTGTCGGTTTGGCCATTTGGGAGCCCCTGCAGATGAAAGAGAGAGAGGGGAGTTGCTTCAGGATGGTCGTGTCCCTGGACAGATTTCACAGTTTTTCTCGAAACACATGATTTTCTTCTTGTAACTTCCAGTACCCCTATCTCCACTCTTTCTTTGATCCTAGGAGTGGGCACGTCCCTGCTGATATCAGCCCCGTGGCATTGCCCTATCTCTTAAAATTCCTCTGTGCCCTGATCACCCTTCTTCCATAGACTTTTGTAAAACATACACCTCCCTCCCAGTGAATTATCCCAAGGCGAGTGTGCCATCAGACTCCATTCGGGACCCTGATTTATAAAATTAGCTTAAGAAAATGTTTTTAAGCAGTCCAGTATCATAAAACAGTATTTAGAAGTTGTGATCTAAGTCTTCTGAGAATCAGGAATGTATAACTTCCCTTTTGCTTGTAAATAGTTTTAAACATTTTAACTAAAATAACCAAAGAACTTGCTAAATCCTTCTGTATCCTTTCTTGGACAAGAAGAAGGACTTGATACCACTTGGAAGACCACCCTTCAGTTTTTGCTGAGCACCCATTGTAGAGCAGGCGCTCTGCTAAGCCACGGAGACCTGACGATCGATGAGAAACTGTCCCTGCCTCTAAGGATGTCAGGTGGATAAATTGATCATTATAGTGCCATGTGACAAATATGATGATGAATAAGAGAAAGAGCATTATAAAAACTCAGTCTGGGAACACAAGTGAAAGTTTCTTGTTGGAAGAGAGATTTGTTTGTTTGTTTGTTTGTTTAAGATAGAAGAAACTGAATCTTTTTATGGAGGAAAGGAGCAAAGTCTGGGAAGAAATGCGAGAGTAAGAACAAATTTAAGGCACCATAAGCTAACTGTATATCTTTTAGAAAAAAGAAATAAACAAGATATGCCTTTTGTTTACTTGGATGATGGAGGACAGAGTGTTTTAAGGTATTAAAATCAGCTCAAGTGCAGCAGTCCAGAAGGAGTGTACCTCGAAATCAGGATTTATTATCACTCAGCCATCTGTGGCCAGCAGTCCTTATAGCATTGTTCCAAATGTTTTCTCCAAAGTTATTTCTATGATAGAAAAAAGAACTAGCGCCCTTTTGTTGGGTGAACATCTGTATTCATTTTAAACAGGTAAGAACCAGATACCTGATATTTTACGTTTTAATGACCACAAGGACTAGTGTGGAAATACATTATTGCAATAAAATAGAAAGAATTAATTAAATAAGCTGGAAGCATGCTGACTGTGGTTAGAACACCAAAAGGCCTACAAACTTGCAGAATATAGTTTTCAAAATTTACTAGTAAAACAGTAGGCTCTTGGGGGGGATGTTCAGTTTAGGGCTCAAAGTCCCCAGTTTGGTTTAAGTTGAAAGATTATCTGCCCTTCCATTCTAAATGATAGCTTTGCCAGGTAGAGTATTCTTGGGCAGATAAAGTGCTTCCCAGATAAAGTAAAGTTAAAGAAGTTCATCATCACCAAGCCCTTATTACATGAAATGTTAAAGGGACTTACCTAAGAAAAAGAAGATCAAAACTATGAACAGTAAAATGACAACATACTCACAACTATCAACAACTGAACCTAAAAAAAAATAAAAACAAAAACAAGCTAAGCAAACAACTAGAACAAGAACAGAATCACAGAAATGGAGATCACATGGAGGGTTATCATCAGGAAGGGGGTGGGGGGAGAATGGGAGAAAAGGTACAGGGAATAAGAAGCATAAATGGTAGGTACAAAATAGACCGGGGGAGGTTAAGAATAGTATAGGAAGGGGAGAAGCCGAAGAACTTATATGTACGACCCATGGACATGAATTAAGGGGGTGAGGATGCTGGTGGGAAAGGGGTTGCAGGACAGAGGGGAATAAAGAGGAGAAAAAATGGGACAACTATAATAGCATAATCAATAAAATATATTTTAAAAACTAAATTGAAAGATTAGTCATTTTAAAAACTCTCTGGAAAATGCCTTTTAAATGTGAACGTCTGTAAGTTAGATAACATGCATGTGATACAGTTGGCAAGGGGGCAGAGCGGGCCTCGTTGTCAGAGAACAGTTGATTGCTCTAGAAAAATCGTTAATTAGAGCCTCCCACAGACCAAGGAACAAGGAGCGGAAGGAGTTATCAGAAGTCCCTGGCTGCCTCTCCTGGCAGCAGTCCTGAGCTGTGAAAATCTACCCAAATGTCCACTCTTCCATGGGCCCTCGTGCCTCCTCCCAATCCACCATAGGTGTCCATGCAGATGGACATGTCATTTCTAATCTTTAAACCTCCTTTATAATAAACAGCGATGACTGTGCCCTATCTTCCATTCACCCCTCAGATCCACTCTTTTTTTAAATTAATTTTTCATTTTTACTTTGTTAGTTTTATTTTTTAATTGCATTTATCGGGGTGACATTGGTTAATAAAATTGTATAGGTTTCAAGTGTATAGTTCTATGATACATCATCTGCATATTGCATTGTGGGACTTAATTATTACCTACGAAAGGGAAAGAGGAAAGGGGTCTGTCTGCTCAGACCCCTGAACAGGAGCAAAGCAGGCCTCTCAGCTGTGCCCTCCTGGGGTGCCCTAGAGACTGACTGTGCCCCCCGCCAAAGTCTGGCGTTGAAACCCAATCTCCAATGTGTTGGCATTTGGAGGTGGAACCTTTGGGACATGATTAGGTCACGAGGGTAGAATAGACATAACTGGGACTGATGTCCTTTTAAGAAGAGGCCCCAAAGAACTCTCTTGCCCCCTCTGCCATGGGTGGACACAGTGAAAGAAAGGACTTCTCTGAACCTGGGACTAGTCCCTCAGCAGACCCGGAGTCTGTAGGTGCCTTGATCTTAGACTTTCAGCCTCCAGAACTGAAAGAAAGAAATACCTGTCCTTTATCAGCAACGCAGTCGATCGTATTCTGTGGTAGCAGCGCAAACTTACAGAGCGCCATGACACCCTGAGGTCGTCCATGCGGGAGGGCTGGGGAGGATAGATCTCTACAGGAGGCAGCAGCAGGGCGCGGCGAAGGGTCCCATGTGAGAAGGCAAACCCTGGGCCCCTGGCGCCTCATGACCAAGGGCAGAAGCAGGCCAGCAAGTGTTGCTCCCAGGGTCACTTCTGGCTTTGTCATCAAGAGCTGCGAATATCCCTCCTTCCTTCAGAATGCAGTGGAATTATCTGCACATTCACCTGTGTATGAGTTTCTGTATGTTTCCTTAGCAGGCATTTATAAAAGGGCTCTTGCTCGGTAAAGTGTATGGCTTTTTAAGGCCTGTAATACACATTACCATACCCCAAACCCATTCTAAAGAAAAGATACCAATTTCCACTCCCTCCAACAACCTGTGAAGTGTTGCCCAATGTAAGTAGTATCGTTTTTTTAATTGTAGCTGATAAGTACAAATTGTTACATTGTTATTATAAATTATATAAATCTAATGAGATTAAAATTGTCTTCCATTTATAGTCACTTGTGGGGGTGAGTGTCAGTGTATGTCTGTGAAGCAGCTGTTTTACCCCGGGGCTCCTTTGGATTGGCCATACCAGTATATCATTTTTTTATAAATCTATGTCATGCCACACTGAGTATAATGGAACTTAATCATTACGTTGTCCCACAAATGACTTTAGCTGTTTGAGAGAGGTTTCAGAGACAGCACAATATTTACATTTTGATAGAGGAAAATTATGAATGTTTCCTCTTCTTTAGGGTAATAAGTCAATAGGCATAAGAAATTTGTATAGAAATATCCTAAGTTTAGTTTAAGGTTACCAGTTTTAAAATATTTTAGATTCCCTATACAATAGTTATTTATTCAAGAAAAGGTTGTATTTCCATGGCACTCTTCTTTCCTTTTCAGAGGCAAAGTATGGAAATAAACTCATTGTTCCAAGCAACGAGTAGTATCGCTACTCTCTTTTTATAACATGTCTTTATTCAACACATAATGTAATGCATCTTTAAAAACATTTTTCCTTGTAAGCTATATCCACGATCATTTTGCATTTAATTTTCTTAACCACATAATGTTTCTGAACAACTCAAAATGATATTTTAAGACAGGTAAATACCTTGCAACTATTCCCTCCAATTTTTATTGTTAAATCTCGAAGTTTCTGATTGGCACAAAGTTCTTTCTTACAACTATATTTTTAGAATGAATAAAAATTCGCTGTCAACAGATTAGTGTGGTGCTCATATAGAAAATTTCAAAGTCATCACCGTGTTCAAAAGTAATAGTCCTTCATATTATAATAATTTAGCCACATGTGACATTTCAATCTTTTCATTTACTGAGCAACCACTATGAGTTGACACTGTGCTCTGTGGTTATAAATATGAATAAGGTAAAACTCTACAGTCAAAGTGCATACAATTAGGGTTACAAGATTTATAAAAAAAGCCCAATTAAATATTAATTCCTGATAAACAAATAATTTTTGGTACAAGTACGCCTTCACGGGGCATTTATACTAAAAATTATGGTATATCAGAAATTCAAATATAACTGGACAGTCAGTATTTTATCTGGCAAGCCAATCATGATGTAATAGAAGAGTAATAAAAGCCATTATTTCCTGTAATAAATATAAACAGTTGTATTAGTGCTATAAAACAGGAATTTAACCATGCTATGGAAGTTGAGAGGGAGAGGATAGAGGATTCATTAAAGAGTTGTTTCTAAACTGGATCTCAAGCAAGCAAGTCAGATTTAGACAGGTGATAACCACTGATGTTCCAGAAAGTGGGGAAAGTATGAGTAAAAATGTACGGGAACTAAAGTCCAAGAAATATCCTGGTGCTATAGTTCATCCTGACTGGCAAGGAAGTTTATATTGGGAGGCATGTAAAAAGGGTACCATCAACGATGTATGTAGAAGTTCCAAGTTACAGATTATGAAGGAAATATCACATTAGAATTCTAGGATAATAATGAGAAATTCTAGGGTATTAAAAATTCAGTAATTAATCCAGGTTGGTGGTGGTATTTCTACAAGGGGGAAAAAAGATGTTTATAGCAAGAGTAATAGCTCCCTCTCCTGGTTGAAACTAGAAAATCCTCAGTTGACATCAAAGATGAATGTAATGGTTTAGACAAAGGCTGTATATTTCATTATAAACTATCTGGTAGTATTGGCAACATCTTGGAATAGCTTCATTTAAGGTAAAAGGTTTTTCTATTTATATATATACTACAATTCATAAACTTATCAGTGACAAATACTTAAAAATTTGATGATTCACTGAAAGACATTAAATAAAAACGAGTAAATTGCTAAAGAAATCTCACCAAAGTTCTTTCATCCTCGCCACGGTTGTCCTTTCTACATAATCTAACTTAAACCCTGAGAAAACAGTAAATCCGTTATTAAACACATTTCTTAGCTACCCGGAAGAGGGCGGCGCACAAATAGGACTCACTCCGCGAGCGTGCGAAAACACTGTTTCTCTCCCAGATCCACTAAAACATAAATGCCAGGAGAGGGGATGCCAAATTTACTTTTATAAATTGCCATCAAGTGATTTGGAAAAGTGCTTTTCCAATGCACATCTTCCTAATAAGCTAAAACTCTTCATCTACAAACTTGTTGCTCTGACTCCTGATTATCCTCAATTAATTAGCACCACCTGTTTAACAAAAGTGACTAGCTCCTTGTTGACTATCAGATCAACTCCAAAGCCTCTCCCTGGCAGGAATTCAGGCTCCCCACCAGCTGATCTTGTCTCATGTACTCGCATCCCCATCCGAGGTCCCCTTGCAGCCAGGCTTTTCTCTCATCCCTCCCATGCTGCCACGCTTCTCCCTGAAAAACAATTACCCTTGCAGGAAAATGTGACTTCTGCGCTTCTTTTGAGACTTACCTTAAGTCTCTGCATCCACAGCCTACTGTGGTCTTAACTCTCCAAATGCTAAATGTTCTTCATGCTGTAGACTTGCTCCTAAATGCCATGGAGTATTTGCTGGTTTCCAATCAATTTACAGGCCAATATATGTGTGTGAGTTCATCTGAAAACACCAACATTAAAGCACTAGAATGGCCAAATAAAAATTAGTAAACACACTTTTTACTATATCAAAGACAATGCTTTTTAAAATAAGAAAAAAGAATATCATCCAAAGCTCTTTTATTTTTTCATTAAAATGCCAGGCACCTTCAGCACAGAACCAAACAGAACTCCAGTAATTAGAAAATAAATGTACTTGCTACAGCAGAACCCCCCAGAATATTCAGACTTTAAAGCTGTTATGTTTACTTCTTTGCATAAAATTTTTGTCTGCAATCATGTCTCTGCTTTCCTGAGCTAGAACATCAAGCTGTTCTGACGACGTCTATTTTATTCAGAACTGAATTTCAGCCAGAGCCCCACATAGTACATGTAATGTGGAATATATCCAATAACAGTTTGCCATTTGATTTGAAATGACCTGAACCCTAGTTTACAAGCATCGATTTGATACGGAAGCCCCTACTAGCCATTAACTAAATAAACAAAGGAAAACAGACAAATACAAATGTGTCAAATTCATCTAATAAGCTACTACACACTTGTGGTAGTAGCTTTCTATTGCTGCAAAGCAAATTTCTACAAACTCAGTGGCTTTCGACAACACCCATTGGTCACCTCACAGTTGGGGAGATCAGGAGTCTGGGATGACACGGCTGGGCTCTCCGCTTAGGGCTGAAGTCAAGGTGGGAGTTGGCCCCTCTGTTTTCTGAAGGATCTAGAACAGTGATTTTCAATATTTTCATCTCATGGCACATAAAAACTAACTCCTAAAATTCTGTAGCATACCAAAAAATATGTTATATTTTCTGGCAATCTGACAAAAAAAAAGTAGGTATAATTTTGATACATTCACACCAGACAACTATTGCTATGTTGGCTGCTGTCATTTTTTTTAATTTGACAATCTAAGGGAAAGGAGGTCAGTGCCCCTGACTAAATAGTCAGGTATCGCATGTTTTAAAAATTCTTGCTGCAGCACAATGGTTGAAAATCTAATCTAGAATCAACTTCCGAATTTACTCATGTTGTTGGCAGAATTCAGTTCCTTTACAGTTGTAGGGCTGAGGTCCCCATTCTCTTGCTGGCTGTCAGGCTGAGAGCCACTCTTTGCTCCTGGAGGTCACCTGGGTTCCTTGGCATGTGGTTCCCTCCCTCTTCAAAAGCATAGTTAGTACATCAAATGCCCCTCAAGCTCTGGATCTCTGACTTCCTTTCCTTCCACTAGTCAATGAAAACTTAACTTTTAGAGTGTTTGTGAGATCAGGTTATCAACCTTTTGCCTTATTACATAATATAATCATGGGAGTGGTATCTCATCACCTGCAAAATTTTCATCACACTCAACAGGGAAGAGATTTTATAAAGGAGAGGGCCACTATGGTTTCTTAGAACCTGCGTACCACATATGTCAGGTGTATTGCTTAGTAGTTATGCTTTGTTTTAAAGGAAGATTGAGCATGTATTTATTAATTCAGCAAACATTTATGGCACCCCACAATGGACAGGGTGCTGTTCACACAAAGATGAATAAACCAGGGCCCCTGCCCTCAAGGAGCTTGACTTATGATTGAATTTTCACTGTGATGAGTAAGCAGAGACTCTAAAGGCACAGGGGTGGCATAAATTTAGGAGGGACAGATGGGTCTGAATCTTGAGGCAGGACTTAGGTAGGCAATAGCATAAGATGAGAGGAGATGGAGCAGCAGACCTGATCACAGAGGGACCTTACGTGGTGCACTGCAGAAGTTTTACTTTACTTCATCATGGGGATAGAGCCATTGATAGTCACTAATCAAGAGAATGACGTGAGACTTCTCCAAACATCTGACATGCAGACCATGAAATTATCACTAGCAATAAATAGTACAATACACCTACAGCATATGCAAACTGACTCACTATTACTTGTTACTACATTTAGGAGAAGTGAGCTCTAATGGCCCTAATGGACAAAAATGTTAGTGCAATTTTCAAAGAAACCTAATTTATAACCAGACCGTTGCTTAGGCACTGGGAAAATCTGACTCAGCCTGGCAACTCCTCCATCACCATTCTGTGACAAATTTCTAATTTGTCAAAATCTACTATGTCATACTTCCAAAATTCCGTGACTTTTCCACCCACCCTTGCTTTTCAACTACCCACAAAAAAACAGTTTTCTTTTATAGACTAGAATTAAAACTTTGCACACAAAAAGAAACTGTACTTTTTATACCTGCAGTTGCTTCCTGAGAAAAGGTTACAGGAACCTCAAATAAATTTTAATAAGTTAGATTTTTAGGTCTCAAATGATTTATGTCAGGAAACATCTGAGACGTTGTAGCAAGCGCATGGTTGACATGAATTATCACATAGGCGTACACCATGCCACGCTCACCGTCCTCTTATTTTAAAGAGTAGCCAGCTTACAGAAATGGAATAATTGTTAAATGTCACTGCTGGATCTCTAATAACTATAAAGAACTAAGTGTGTGGAAAATCAAATTCCTGCTTTCTAGTTCCTTAAATTTACCATTAACTTTCTTTCTCATGACAAAATGCAAAGTCAGGAAGGAAAGACTATTTCCTAACGAAGATGAGAAGACAAAAATGAAGTAACTCCCTTCCCATTGTCTTCTGTACTTGAACATCCAGCCTCCCTCCCCCACCCCACCCCATTACCAGGCATGCGGATGGCTCATGAGAGTGTCTGGAGTTGCGGTAGGCTAGTCTCCCCCATCAATGGAGTTTTCTGTCAAAATGCACGAGGGAGTGAAACGGGGGAGCCTCAGCATTCAAGGTTCCTGACTTCCTGCCAGATAGGTCAACACTTTTAAATAGGAAAGATCAAAAATCAAAATATTAGTAACAATTTAAAGGAGAATAATGCCATCTTCCCTACAGATATTATTTAGGAAGTTTGTATCACTATAAAGTAAGAGGAAATTTTAGGGCTTCCAATTATTAACTTCTGAAATATTTAAATTTCTCAAAAAGAATTTTATTCAGTCAGAAGAATATTTTCTGAGTACTTACTCTGTGCTGGCGCACTAGGCATGGGAAGCACAATGGTGAACGAGCCACTTTGTCAGGTTGTGTTTTAACCGTAGGATGTTGAGAGTCCCATCCAATGTTCACACACCAACAGGTGATGGTGATGGCAATGGCAAGATTTTGCTCATTTTTTGCTTTTTCATTTTTTTTTCAGTTTTATTGAGATACAATTGACACAAAACATTGTTTAAGTTTAGGGGTACAATGTATTGATTTGATGTACTTACTTATTACAAAATGGCTATCGCCGTAGCATTTGCTAACATTTCTATCATATCATAAAAGTTGTCTCCTTTTTTGTAGTGAGAATATTTAAGATCTATTCTTTCAGCAACTTTCAAGTATATAATACAATATTATTAACTGTAATTGCCATGCTGTACATTAGACCCCTAGAACTTATTTATCTTATAACTGCAAGTTTGTATCCTTTGACCATTTCCCCATTTTCATCATCCCCCAACCCCAGCAGCTACCGTGCACTCTTTGCTTCTATGAGTTTAGCTTTTTTAGATTCCACATGTAAGTGAGATTGTGTAGTGTTTGCCTTTATCTGACTTACGTCACTTAGCACAGTGCCCACAAGGTCCACTGATGATGTCAGAAATGGAAGGATTTCATTTTTCTTATGGCTAAATAACTTTGTATCATCATATACACACACACACGTGTGTGTGTGTGTGACATATTCTTTATCCAGTCATCTGTTCACAGATGCTTGGGTTGTTGTTTCCATATCTTGCCTACGGTGACTAAAATGATCTTCCCCACCAGATGCTATGTCTCCCTCCTCTAAGGATTTTTGCTTTTAATAGAGTCCTAGCCTATTCATCTTTATATTCCACTTATTTATGCAATTGTCCTTTTAGTCATCCTTGCCATTACAGTTCACTATTCCCTACTCCACCTAAACACACCCTGGTATGAAATGAGTCTCCTGAAACAAGGACTCTGTCTGTTTCTTCTGCAGTCCTCAGCACAAGTGTTAAGGAAATATTTGTCAAACAGAAACGTTTCTATTAATTACATTTAATTGTCTATAACTTCAGTGACTCAATGAAGATTCCAAGTGCATGATGGGAGTAGATAGGAGAGCTACGAGGAGGTTCACGTTGTCTCACAGCACCTATTCCTTGTGGTTTTGTAGAGTTATAGAAAACTATAATTTTGCCCTTCCCAGAGTTATCAAAATGGCCAAAAAACATAAAGCCCATTGAATAGTACTAAGTAATGATATATTGTTTTCTGATGCAGTATTAGAAAAAGGATTTTCTAGAATTTAAGGGATGTCTTATCCTATTTCAAGAATAACTCCCAGAGTCAGCTGATATTTAAAACCAGGCTAGACAGATTTCTGTGAGATAAGGCCCCTGCACAATGTATAGGCTAAAACTCAACCTCTCCTCCTTGCCGTAAAATAATTGGATAATTTTTCTCGACATATATAAGGGTATTTACATCTTCGTTTCAGTAAGAGTCAAGATATTGAATATGTTGGAGAATTAACAAACAGATACCTTTTGGAATATTGGATAATTAGCAAATAATAGTCTTCAAGAATAAAATACAATTTGTTTAATCTACCAACAGGGTCCAAATTCACCAACATCTGGTATAAACTAGAACACCTGTCTTTTGGCTGGAGTTCTGCTATGTGGCAAATTGCTTCTACTCTTGCTATCAAAATCTAGAGGAGATGATTTGTGAGTGATTTTCTTATTGATAAGTACCTAACCTTACAGCTCGCATGGGTATAGACATATTTAAAATAAAAACAACCCTGGCCGGTTGGCCCAGTTGGTGGCAGCATCATCATGTACACTAAAATGTCATGGGTTCCATCCTTGGTCCAGTGCATATGAGAGGCAATCAATCAATGTTTCTCTCTTTCTCTTTATCTCTCTCTCTCTCTCTGTCTCTCTGTCTCTCTCTCTCTTTCTCTCAAACAAAAAAATCAATAAACATATTCTCAGCCGAGGATTAAAATAAATAAATAAATAAAAATATAATTCCCACTCTGAACCACACTCTACTGTTCTAACATCCGCTCCCTGAAATCAGATAGAATCCTCGTTGTACCTGCAAACATCTTAGGAATGTCCTCTTTTAACTTAATTCCCCTAACATTGATGATTATTTAGATTTTGGAAGAAACCCTACCAGGGCACTACTAACCTAAGCCTTTATTCAACAATGCCTGTCAGGAGAAGGCTACCGAGGGGCGCCCTCTCTTAGGAAAGGATGGTGGGGCATTGTATAAGGCTCTAGCAGGAGGGCACGACCAAGGTCGGCTGTGCTGTTAGTGCCCAAGATAGAGGAATTGTCCTTGCACGGCAGTAGCCATTGTTCGGGCAACCTGATTTCAACCAACTGGGTAGAGAGGAGCACCTGCTGGGTAAAATCTAATGGAAGAGGGTGGGGAGGGACAGTTGCCAGGGACAAAGACATGCAAATGCCAGAGCAGAAAAAAACTCAAGTCTCAAGGCCTTCACGGACCTCAAGGGTTTCTCAAAACATTAATAAGTGTGTTGAAAATAAATTCTAATAGTAAGAAAATTGACTTTTAACAACATACAACAACACAACTCCACAGTAGGTAGATAGCCACTAGCTTAGTTCATTTTATCCTTTCTAATAGTGAATTTTGTTGAACTTTTTTTTAAAGATTTTATTTATTTATTTTTAGAGAGAGGGGAAGGGAGGGAGAAAGAGAGGGAGAGAAACATCAATGTGTGGTTGCCACTTGCGCGCCCCCTACTGAGGACCTGGCCTGCAACTCAACCATGTGTCTTGACTGGAGAATCGAACCAGCAACCCTCTGGTTCTTAGTTCGACACTCAATCCACTGAACTATACCAGCAGGGGCAGATTTTGTTGAACCCTTATCCAAGTCCAGCTGAATTGGGGATATTAATTTTTGCTAACATTTTGTAAAATGATGGAGTTACTTCTTGGCAGAAATCAATTTTGTATAATGGTTACAGTAGGTCTTTTGTGATTTGAAATCATAGTAGCCTTGGTTACATGATCTTTATAGATATTTCTGTCTTGGTTGCCATGTAAACTACAGAGTTAACTTTTATGCATTTGTTTATTTAACAGTTCTTTTTGTAAATAAATATTTATTTAACCACAATTATAAGTAAGATGTTTTGCTAAAATATTATAGAAAAGAAAGTATTTGATTTGGAAGTATTGATCTGCTTTAGATAAAATAGATAAAATTCAAATATGTTAACAATATTGAGAATCATTGGCATGTGGTAAGCATTTATATGTTTATTTTCCATGTCATAGATTTTAATTTATAACTAATGATTTTTTATCATTTTAAA
The DNA here is from genome assembly GCA_004026545.1 of Mormoops blainvillei. Lineage (NCBI taxonomy): Eukaryota > Metazoa > Chordata > Mammalia > Chiroptera > Mormoopidae > Mormoops > Mormoops blainvillei. The sequence goes on from PVJD01004682.1 coordinate 56,841, forward strand.
AACCCAGAGAAACATACAAAAATACAATGCATTTTTAAATTATCTATGATCTCACCTTCTGATGATAAACAGTATTATAACTTTATTTTAGATCTTTCAGTCTTTTTCCCATACCTATAATGTTGGCTCAGAAAGACACTGTATCTGTCAGCAGAGTCCCTTGGTGCTTATGGAATGCAGTTGCAAGAGATGAAAGCAAGGCTCTAGTCCCCACTCGCCTATTTTTGCCTTTGTTGCTTGTGTTTTTGGTGTCATATCCAAAAAATCATTGCCTAGACCAAAACCATAAAACCTTTCTCATATGCTTTTTCTAAGAGCTTTATAGGTTCAGGTCTTACACTTAAGTCTTTCATTCATTCTTAGTTGGTTTATGTGTATGGCATAAGATAAAGGTCCAATCTCATTCTTTTTCATGTAGATATCCAGTTTCCTCAACACAATTTGTTGAGGAGACTAGCTTTTCCTCATTATGTGCCCTTGGCATTCTTGTACATGCATTCTGTTCCATTGGTCTATATGTGTTTTTATTCCAGTACCACTCTGTTTTAACTACTATAGATTTGTAATACATTTTGAATTCTGGAAGTGTGATGCCTCCATCTTCATGCTTTCTCAACACTGCTTTGCCTGTTTGAGGTACTGGTATTATGTTGTTCCATGTGAATTTTAGAATGTTTTTCTGTTTCTATAAAAAAATAAAATGTCATTTTGATTTCTATAGAGATTGCAAAAAATCTGGAGATCTCTTTGGGTAGTATGGGCATGTTAACATTATTAAGTCTTTCAATCCATGAACGCAGAATGTCTTTTCATTATTTGCCAGTCATGATTCCATTCACATGAGGTATCTAAAATAGTATAACTCAGAAATGGAGATTAGAATGGTGGTTTCCAAGGACTGGGAGAGGGAGAAATGGGTTGTTGCTGTTCAATGGGTATGAGAATATAAACAGAAGAAACTTTAAGCAATATGTGCTAAGTATGACACTATAAAGATTTAAATTGCTTTTCAAATTTTGAGAGGATTTCCCAGTGCTATTTATTTGAATGAGGAGCAATAGGTGATTCAGCTTCATATGAATTACATGTTCACATATTTTTATATGATCCTGTGAGACTTCTGTCCAGCCATATTAATTCCTCTTTTTTCAATGATAACATCCACTCCCAAAACAGCACTCCTGGCAGCCACATTTGTCTGACATAATTCTATTCCTCTGGCTGTAATTAATTAACATTATATAATCATATATTCTTAGAACGCTGGCAATGTTTTAATATATAGTTTAGTCTTTTACTAAGAAATTTCTCTGAAGAGGTAGTCTTTATATCCTTGGGACATCTTTTTAGTTTTATAATAAATTCCCTTCATTTTGCTTTGGTTAGCTCAAGTTGGTTTCTTTCCTTTGCAATCAAAGACATGCACACTCTAACATGTTCAGTGACCCTTTGTTTCTAATTCAGTCAAGAATATTTTTTCACCCTGGCTGGTGTGGCTCAGCTGGTTGGAGCATCACCCCATAAAACAAAAGGTCACAAGTTCATTTCCTGGTCAGGCATGTGCCTAGGTTCAGGTTGCCTAAGAGAGGTAGCCAGTGGGTGTTTCTCTCTTGCATCAATGTTTCTCTCCCTCTCTCTTCCTCTGTTACCCTCTCTCTAAAATCAATAAACATGTTCTTGGGTGAGGATTAAAATGTATATTTTTCATGTTAATAAATTTAGCTTTATCTCATCTACATTAATAACTGCATAGTTTTATATTAACAAATGCCCCACAATTTGCTTAACCAGTCCCTATTTTTGTACATAAAAATGAGCAGAAAGTTCTCAAAAACAATCCTTATACATATATCTTCGCACGCTTATTTGATTATTTTCTTAGAATAAATTTATAGTAGCACACATGCTGGGTCAAGAGTAGACACTTCTTTTAAGGCATTTGAGACATTTTGACAAATTGTTTTTCAAAAATATGTAACAATTCATCAGAAATGTTATAAAGACTTTAATTATTGTCAGTAGGAGGAAAACAAGTATCTTGTTTCAAATAAAGTCCTTTGGTCACTAGAGTAGTAGAATATTTATGCGTAGGTCATTCTATTTCTTCCTTTGTTATTTCTATATGTTTATATTCTTAACTCATTTTTATAAGGGTATAGAGTTTTTCCTCATTGATTTGTGAAAGATCTTTAATAGAAATATATTAGTTCTTTGCTCTAACACATGTGTCACACATATATTTTCATTCTTTTGTATTGATGATTAATATTCTAGGTTTTGTTTTAAAATTTTATGAATTTATTATATAGCAACATTTATTCTCTCTGATTCTTTCTTTGAGAATATGCTTAGAAATTCTTCTGCATTCCAAGATTACATAAGCATTAATTGGTTCTCTTAATTTTTCTCAGGGAGATAATCATGATCATCTCTGTTCTGTTATTGTAAACTTTTTTTGATTTTTCTTCTTCCTCTTTTCTTCCTTCCTCCTGCATGCCTGCCTACCCACCTTCTTTATTCTTTGTCTTATTACATTGACTAAAAGTTCCAGAACAATGGTAAAAAATAGCACTGATAGTAGGCATCATATGTCTTGTTCCAGACTCCAGTGGAAAAGCATCTAGTATTTTTCTGTTAAGCAAAATGTTTGGCAATTGGATTTTGAAATAGTCTATTTATATTAACAAGGTAACTTGCTATTTATAACTTCCTGGGAGATTTTTGTGAGGATTAAACATTGACCTTGCTTAAATGCCTCCTCAGCATACAGAGCTAATTTTTTCTCCTTTGACCTATTGATGTTTTGAATTATATTAATAGATTTCCTGATATTGCACCATCCTTAAAATCCTAAAATAAATCCAATTCTCTTGTAATTTATTATTATTTTAATATATGCCTTCATTCCTTTTTTTTCCTTTTTATTGAATTTATTGGGGTGACAGTGGTTAACAAACTTATACAGGTTTCAGGTGCACAATTCCATAGTGCATCATCTGTTCACTGTGTTATGTGTTCACCACCCTGAGTCAATTCTTGTTCCATCACCATTTATCCCCCCTTTACCCTCCTCCAATTGCCCCCAAATGACCTCCCTGCAAAAATCACCACACTTTTAAAACTTTAAAATCTATACATTCATAAATAATATTGGTCTATAACACATTCTCTAAGTCTTTTCAAGTACTTATAGTGTGAATATACTTGCTACATCAAGAGAATTTGGAGATGTTATTTCCTATGTCTAATAACAGTTAACTATGTAGTGTAGGCCTGTTCTACTCCTCATCTCTGGTGAATAATTCTCACCCCTCTCCCCCTTGTTAACAGTCAGGGTGTTTTTTAACTTTTTTATTACAGGAATTATTGACCATACATAAAAGCAGAAAGAACTGTAAACTGAAAAAATATCATGAACCCATGACATGGTCTCAGCTTCAAAAATGAACATGCTTTTTACAACACTTTTTCATCTATCCTCTTGATTTTTTAATGGATTTTTTAAAAGCAAATACCAGGCATCATGTTATTTCACAGTAAATTCTTCAGGACACATGTCTAAGTAATGCAGTGAGATGAACAAATAAAGTGCCTTAGTTGTTTAAGCTGATTCAAAGTTGTTTCTTTGCTTTTTACTTCAAGCAAATCATCCAATACAGAAATAAGTTTCTGTGCCCAGAACATTTCATAGAAGTTTTCCATAACCTTCCTGGATCAAATATTTTTTGATGATCACCCTTCCAATGCTATTTTTTACTTGCTTTTTTTCATGTTATTAAATTTATTGGGGTGACATTGGTTAATAAGATATAGGTTTCAAGTGTATACTTCTGTATCACCTACTTGTGCGTTCACCACCCAAAGTCTAGTGTCCTTCCATCACCATACATTTGATCTACTTTAACCTCTTCCACTTCTCCTCACCCCCTTCCCTCTGATAATCACCATATTTTTGTATATTTTATTTATTATTATGATAATAATGGATAATAATAATAGCTATTACAGTTGTCCCAATTTTCCCCCTTTTCCTCCCTCCACCCAGAACTCCCTTCCCTCCAGCAACCACCCCCTCACTTAGTTCATTTCCATGGGTCATGCACGTAAGTTCTTTGGCTTCTCCATTTCCTACGCTATTCTGAACATCCCCCTGTTTATTATGTTCCTACCAATTATGCTTCTAAACCCCTGCACATTCTCCCCCATTCTCCCTCTTATCCCTCTCAGATGATAACCCTCCAAATGATCTCCATACCTATGATTCTGTTGCTGTTCTGGTTGTTTGCTTAGTTTGTTTTATTTTGTTTTTCTAGATTCAGTAGTTGAGAGTTGTGAATTTGTGGCCTTTTTAATGTTCATGGTTTTGATCTTCTTTTTCTTAAATAAGTCCCTGTAGTATTTCATGTAATAATGGCTTGGTGATGATGAACTCCTTTAGCTTTACCTAGTCTTTAGCTTTATTTTATCTGCCCTTCAATTCTAAATAGCAGTTTTGCTGCATAGAGTAATCTAGGTTGTAGGTCCTTGCTTTCCATAATGTTGAATATTTCTTGCCAGTCCCTTCTTGCCTGCAAAGTTTCTTTTGAGAAGTCAGCTGATAGTCTTATGGGAACTCCTTTGTAGGTAACTCCTTGCTTTTCTCTTGCTGCTTTTAAGATTCTCTCTTTATCTTTAACCTTTGACATTTTAATTATTATGTGTCTCGGTGTCTTGTTTGGGACTCTCTGTGCTTCCTGGACTTGTATGTCTATATGCTTCACCAAATTAGGAATGTTTTCTTTCATTATTTTTTCAAATAAGTTTTCAATTTCTTGCTCTTCCTCTTCTCCTTCTGGCATTCCTACAATTTGCATATTAGTTCATTTAAAGATGTCCCAGAGGTTCCTAACCTTACTTTGGGGTTTTGGTTTTCTTTTTTGAATTCTTGCTTCTTCTTTCTGTTTTACTTGAATGTTTATTTCTTCTTTATGTTCTAAATCATTGATTTGAATCCCAGCTTCCTTCCCTTTATTGTTGATTCCCTGTGGATTTTTCTTTATTCTACTAGTGTAACCTTCACTTCTTCCCTTATGATTTTGCCATACTCAGTGGGTTCTCTGAGCATTCTGATTACCAGTGTTTTGAATTCTGCATTTGATAGGTTTGCTATCTCTGTTTTGCTTAGATATTTTTCTGGGGGTTTGTTCTGTTCTTTCATTTGGACCATATTTCTTAGTCTTCTCAATTAGGCAGCTTCTTTATGTTTGTTTTTATTTATTATGTAGAGCTGCTTTTACTCCCTGTCTTAGTAGGATGGCCTATGTAGAAAAGGCACCTGTAAATTGCATAGGATAGAGCCTTAGGTAATTGCCAGGACAGGGCAACCCACTTCACCACTGTGGCTCTGTGTGGGAGAGGGATCGGAGAGGGAACAATGCCACTGCCTTGTCTTCTGGAGGTTTGACCAGCATTCACACTGTTTCTAGTCACCTTGCCCACTTCCCGTAGCTGCTGCACTAGTGGTGAAATGCAGAGTGGGTGGGTTTGTATAGGTTCTTAGTCTGTGCAGGCCCTTCAAGGGGTGAAAATCTGGCATTTTCTTCCTCCAACCCATGCGGGCATTTTAAGCAGCAAAAATCCAACTGTTTCTTCTGCCATCCCAAACCCCCTTGGTTTTTACAGTCAGTAGTAACTGGGGATTTATCTTCCCAGTGCTGTATCCCTGAGGTGTGTGGTCTGGCCTGGGACTGGGATCAGTTGTTCTCACAATGTCCCTCCCAACTTTTATCCACCACATGTGAATGTGGGGCTATCCATTCAGCCGCCACCACCGCCACTGCCCCTCCATACCACACCACCTCTCCACCTATCTCTGTGACTCTGCACTTGCTACACCTCTGGATGAACATGGTTTCTTTAAATTCCTGGCTGTCGGACTTCCATACAGCTTGATTTTCTGATGGTTCTGCACATTATTAGTTTTGAGATCTGATTGTAATTCTTTCTGTGGTTGTGCGAGGAGGCGAAGCATGTCTAACTATGCCACCATCTTGACCAGAAGTCTAGTAATCTCCATATTGTTGTCTGTGTCTTTGAGGTTTCTTGTTTGGTTTTTGTTTTCTGTTTTATGTCCCACATATGAATGAAATCATATGGTTCTTGTTTTTTTAATCTGACTTATTTTGATTGTTATTAATTCAGAGCTTCTACCCTATGTTTTATGGATTTTGAAAGAATCAATTTTTGGACTCACTACTTCTAGTTCATTATTTCCTGTTTTTCTCTCCACTATGACTTCTCCTACATCTTTTGTTAGATTTTAATGTTATTAGATCTTCTCATTTGAAATTTTTACTTCATTTATGTTTATTATGACTTCTTGTTTAACAGTAAACACTATAGCTATAAATTTCTAATATTTCCTGCAGTATTTCACCTTACCTAGAAGTTACATAAAAAGTAATTTATATATTTCTAAGTAGTTAATTTTATTAACCTTTTACTATTAATTTCTATTTTATTCATCAAAGAATATATCCTGTATAATTAATATACTTACTAAGAAATATATTTATGACCTAAACTATCATTGGTTATTATGAATGTTCTAAGGCACTGTTAAATAGAGGGTACATACTCAATTTAAAAAGCAAATTTTATACATACATACATGTATGTATGTATTTAATTATAAAAATGACATGCTTTGTTATATTAGTCACATATATATTTCCAAAATCAGGGTATACAAGATATTCTGAAAATATATTCTGATTCAAACCACCTAGAAATAATAAAACCAAAAAATACCTCTTTTTTATTTATTTTTTAATTGTGTTTTATTGTTTATGCTATTAGTTATCCCCACTTTTTCTCCCTTTGCCCACCTCCATTCAGCCCCCTCCCTTCTCTCAGGCAATTGCCTCATTGCTGTCTGTGTCCATGGGTCAGGCTTATATGCTCCTTGGCTAATTCTGTCACCTCTTTCATCCAGTCTCCCTGCTTCCAGCAGCTGTCCATCTGTTCCATGTAACTGTGCTTCTGTTTCTATTTTGTTTATGAGTTTACTTTGTTCATTAGATTCCACATGTAAATGAGATCAGATGGTATTTGTCTTTTACTTCCTGGCTTATTTCACTTAGCATAATACTTTCCGGGTCCATCCTTGCTATCACAAAAGGTAAGAGTTTCTTCTTTTTTACTGCTGTGAAATGTTCCACTGTGTAAATGTACCACAGCTTTTTTATCTTATTCATCTATTGATGGGCATTTAGGCTATTTCCAGATCTTGACTATTGTAAATAACATTGCTATGAACATAGAGGAGCATGTATTTTTTTGTATTGGTGTTTCAGGATTCTTAGGGTATATTCCCAGAAGTGGAATTGCTGGATCAAAAGGGAGTTCTATTTTTAATTTTTTTAAGATACTCCATACTGTTTTCCACAGTGGCTGTACCAGTCTACACTCCCGCCAAAAGTGCAGTATGGTTCCCTTTTCTCCACATCTTCACCAACACATTATTTGTTGATTTATTGATGGTAGCCAATCTGACAGGTGCGAGGTGATATCTCATTGTGATTTTAATTTTCATCTCTCTAATGATTAGTGATGTTGAGCATTATTTCAAATGTCTTTGGTCCATCACTATGTCCTCTTTGAAGAAGTATCTATTTAAGTCCTTTGCCCATTTTTTAATTGGATTGTTTGTCTTCCTGGTGTTGAGATGTATTAATTCTTTGTGTAGTTTGGAGAATTAAACCATCATCAGATGTTTCATTGGCAAGTATGTTCTCTCATACAGTGGGTTACCTTTTCATCTTGCTGATGGTTTATTTAGTTGTGCAGAAGCTTTTTAATTTGATGTAGTCCCATTTATTCATGTTTTTCTTTGTTTCCCTTGCCCTGGGGGATCTATTGGCAAAAATATTGCTATGTGAGATAGCTAAGACTTTACTACCTATGTTTTCTTCTAAGATTTTTATGGTTTTGAGACTGATATTTAAGTATTTTATCCATTTTGAGTTTATTCTTATGTATGGTGTAAGTTGGTGATCTAGTTTCATTTTTTTGCATGTTTTGGTCTAGTTTCCCAACGCCATTTATTGAAGAAACTGTCTTAACTCCATTGTATGCTCGTGCCTCCATTGTGAAAAATCATAATTAAAATGACAAAGGGTCAAGACAAAGAGAGAATCTTAAAGTCAGCAAGAAAGAAACAGTTGCCCTACAAGGGAGTCCCCATAATGCTGTCAGCTGATTTCTCAACAGAAACACTTCAGACCAGAAGGAAATAGCAGGAAGCATTTGAAGTGATGAAAGTCAAGAACATGCAACCAGTAACACTTTGCCCAGCAAGGCTACCATTTAAAATTGAAGGCCAAATAAAGAGCTACCCAGACTAAAAAAAAAAAAAAAAGGGTAAAAGAGTTCATTACTACCAAACCAACATTGCAAGAAATGTTAAAGGACCTACTTGAAGAAGAAGAAGAAGAAATAGAGAAAGAGAAATACATATGTGCAATTAAAAAAATGGCAATAAATACATGCCTATCTATAATAACCTTACAAGTAAATAGATTATATGATCCAATCAAAAGACATAGGGCAGCTGAATGGATAAGAAAACATGACTCATATATATGCTATCTACAAGAAACACCACCTTAGAACAAAAGATTTCCACTGAAATCTGAAAGTAAATGGATGGAGGAAAACAGTCCATGCAAATGGAAACCATAAAAAGCTGGGGTAGCAATGCTTATATCTGACAAAATAGACTTCAAAACAAAGGCCACAGCAAGAGGCAAAGAAGGTCACTACATAATACACAAAAGATTGATCCAACAAGAGGATACTACCCTTAGTAAACATATATGCACCCAATATAGGTGCACCTAAATATATAAAGAAAATCTTGATATATATGAAGATGAATGTTAAGGAAGAGATCAACAGCAATACAATCATAGCAGGATATTTTAAAACTCCACTGTCACCAATGGACAGATCTTCCAGTCAAAAAATCAATAAGGAAACAGTGACCTGAAATGACACACCAAATCAAATGGATTTAATTGATATTTATAGAACCTTTCATCTCAAAACAGCAGAATATACATTCTTCTCAAGTGCACATGGATCATTCTCAAAGAGACCACCTGTTAGGACACAAAATAAGTCCTAACAAATTCAAGAAGGTTGAAATTATATCAAGCATTTTCTTGGATCACAGTGGCATGAAAGTACAAATCAACCTCAATAAAAAGACTCAAAAATATTCAAATACTTGGAGACTAAATAGCATATTATTAAATAATGGATGAAGCAGAGAACTAAATCAGCAAATCAGAGGACAAGGTCAGGAAAAAAAATCACCCAATCAAAGCAGCAAAAGGCAAAAGGAATTAAAAATCAGGAGGATAGTTTAAGGGATCTTTGGGACATGAAATGTAACAACATCAGCATCATAGGGGTACGAGAGGAGAGGAGAGTGAGCAAGGGATAGAGAACCCGTTTGAAAACATAATGGCAGAGCACTTTCTTAACCCGATGAAGGAAAAAGTCACATAAATTCAGGAAGCACAGAGAGTCCCAATCAAGATGAACCCAAAGAGATCCACAACAAGATGAAACAAATCAAAACTGCAAACAGCTCAACATAAAAAGCAAACACCAAAAAACACAAACAATAGCAACAAAAAAAATCAGAAAAGACAAGGCAAAAAAAAAATCCAGGAAAACAAAAAAAAGTAAAAAAAGAAAAAATACAGAAAATAGAAAAAAGAATAAAAAATGCAGGAAACAAAAAGAATTCAGGAAGGAAAAATGAAACAGGAACAAGAACATAAAAGGAAAGAAGGACAAGAAAAATTGCAGTAAAATAATAATAAAGAAAGAGAAAAAATATAGCTCAACTAAAATAAAGAGTAGGAATGGAAAAATAGGAAGAAAACAGAATAAAACACAGAAAAGAGAGAGAGAAAATAGGGTGAGAATAGGAAAAGGAAAATAAAGAATATAGATGCCAAAAAGAAAAGAACAAAAAATAAAGTAGAAAAAAGAAAATAAAGATTAAAAAATTTAAAAAGTGTGGTTTGCCTCTGCAGTCTGTTGTGTCTGGTGCAATCAGTCCCTGGATACGCTGAATGTGGAGCTTCTGGAGTCTTGCTCTCGTGTTTTCTGTAGCTGGCCACTGGCACTGGTCTAAGGCCTCCCAAGAAGTTTTCTTTTGCAAACCACTGTCAGACGCTGTCCCAGCCCAGCCCCGGTCAAGTTTTTCAGGTTAGAGTTTCTAGTAAAGCAGTGGGTGGGGCCTACAGAACCTCGGCCTCACTCTTTGAATGTCTGGGCTGTGAGTTGTTGCTCCTTCCCCACAGAAATGTGCTCAAGAGCAGCCAGGACCTGGCGGGGTGGTTCAAACGGATTTATGAGCAGTGCCCTCTCTCTGTAGGAGTCGGCTGCAGGCACTTCCTCTCCTTCCATGGCTGCACGGGTTGAGCTCCTTGGGGAGCTTGGTTCTGTTTCCCCATATCGCAGCTGCACTGCACAGCCGCTACCCGTCTGTCTCCCGGATGGAAGCCTGCCTGGGAGACACAGAAGTAAAAACCCAGCTCTGCATATCTCGCTGGCACCTCCATGCTTCCCACCCAAGCAGGAGAGGATGACACAAAAAAAGAACCTTCCCTCCTTGAGAGATCAGCGACTGATCTCAGAACGGGACCAAATGTTCCCTTCCCGTGCGCTAACTCAGCAGAGCGGGGTAAAATTTCCAACCCCGCTCCACTGTATCTGTTTCAGGGCTGACCCAGCATCTCCAAAGGTGGGGGTAGGGTCGCCACCTGTGTGCTCAATGTGGACAGGAGCAGTCTCGTTCCTCAAGCCTCGCCCCCCTGACTCTGGCTGTCTGCCCAAAGTCCCTCCAGAAAACAGATGACCCTTCAAGAGACGGAGCAAACCCCTCCTCCAGCTCGGAACCGCAGCGGGGGCCCCTCCAAGCAGTCACAGATGGGACAAACTTCCCAAGCTAGTGTTTTAACAATGGGTTTGCTCCTTCCCTGGAATATTGCAGTCCAAGTCTCCTAGATAGAACAATCCCTACTACTTCCCTCTGCCCTCTGCTACCAAGGTTCCCCTTCCCGTCTCTTGTTGCTCTGGTTTGGGGACCCCTGTGTGAAGCTGACACCCCACACTCCCGGGGAGGAAGCACCCCTGCCACAGTATCCCCCAGCTTCACAGTCACAGCACCTGCCTGTGCGGGTTCACCCTGTCCTTGTCTCTTCCTGCCTTCCTCCGTGCTCCTGTTTATGTTTCCAGATCAGCTACACTTCAAATAGTTTTTCAAGGCGAACACTCTGCAGTTTAGCTGCAAGTCCAGTCCAGCCTGGGGTCAAGCAGATGAAACTTCCAGCTACTCTGCAGCCATCTGCAGAGCAAGGGAAATTTTAAGCAGACGGGGGGCAGGGGGTGGGGGGTAGCAGGTGGAATGTAGGCAGCAGAAACCAGAGTGGTAGCTGAAGCTGAAACTTACTGATGATGTTTTTATGAGACTTCCAGGGTGCAGGAACAAGATCTTATACCAACCTAAAGGAGCTGGAACTTAAGACACCCAACATATCTTTTACAAAGATGTTAAAGATAATGTTGATAATAGCCCAAAGGACAGGAAAGAGGATAAAAGGAATGTTGTGAGATTGTACACGCTAAGTGACAAGGTGAAAGTAGACTGTAATAACTTAAAGACATAGAGTAAACCTAGAGCAGCCACGAAATGATAAAGCTATGAGGATAAAATGGCATTCTGAAAAATATTCCTTTGTTACAAAAGAAGGCAGGAAAAAAGGAAGACAAAAGAACAGAGAGGACAAATAGAAAACAGAGAGCACAATGTTAGATACAAAGCTTATACCACACCAGTAATGAGAGTAAATGTGACGTAAGCGGACCTAGAGGACTCCCAATGAAGCAGGCACAGGTCAGGGCTTCATTTATAACCTGGGCCCCACACACCTGCACTCAAATGGGGAAGGTGGGTTGCTGGAGAGCAGCATCAGCTTGGATCCTATCCCCTAGAGCTTGCAAGTGATTTGTGTACTCCCTGCTCCCCAAGGTAGATTTGTCAAAATAAACGGTCATAGTTCTTTCTGTTGAAAGAGTAAGAGACTCACTATCATACCCTTGTTGCGGATTGATTCCCCACGGGTATCAGACCTCTTTTTCGGTCACTGAGTTCAGGGCCTGAAAAGTAGTGCAGGCCGAAGCGCTGAACGAGGGCTCATGATTTTCCACGGGGCCAGCAACTTCGGCCTCTGCTTATTCATTCTTTATTAATTTATTTTCTTTCTTTACTGAATTCATTCATTAGTTCTAACAGTTTTTGGGTGGCTTTAAGATTTTCTGGATGTAGTATCAGGTCATCTGTAAAAACAGACTGTTTCACTTCTTCCTTTCAGATTTGGTTGTATTTTCATTTCTCCTTCCTCTGTCTAGGACTTCCCACACTGTGTTGAATAAAAGGGGCAAGAATGGATAGCCTTGTCTGGTTTCTGATCATAAAGGAAAAGCTTTCAGTTTTTCACCGTTACACATGATGTTGGCTATGGGCTTGTCGTACACGGTCCTTATTATGTTGAGGTACTACCCTCTGTACCCAATTCGTTGAGAGCATTTATCATGAATGGAAGTTGAATTTTCCAAATACTTTTTCTGCATGCAGGGGGATGACCGTGTGCTTTTTTTTAACCACCCTTAAATTCCAGAGATAAATTCCACTTGATCATGGTATGTGATCCTTTCAATGTATTATTGAATTTGGTTTGCTAATGCTGTGTTGAGGAAATTTGCATCTATGTTCACTAGGGATATTGGCCTGTAATTACTTTTCTCGTACTGTCCTTGTTTGGTTTTGGTATAGACAGGGTAATCCTGGCCTCAAAAAATGAGTATGGAAGTGTTCCACCCTATTCTATTTTTTTTACGTGTATGAAAAGGATTGGTATTAGTTATTTAAATGTTTGGTAGAGTTCACCACTGAATCCATGGGATCCTGGACTTTTGTTTGCTGGAAGGTTTATTGATTACTGATTTGATTAACTTACTAATAAGTGGTCTGTTCAGATTTTCTATTTCTTCATGGTTCAGCCTTCATTCTTTATTTCTTTTGAATATACATATTACATAATACCTTACTGACCACTGTAATGGACACTGTGATGCACTACTCAGCTCCCCCTTCAGGAAGGACTTGATGTCCAAGATGCTGGGAGCACTACTGGCAGACAGTTTTTAACTGTCAGCACCCTTAGGTATGACATCAGCTACACAGAGACCATCGCCTAAGGTCCCGTGCCCACCCAGAGTGGCCCTACCCAATGATTACATGATGCAGGAGTATAAAGGCCCCCTATCTCAACGCAGCCTAGGACAACTCCAACAGGGCCATTTTGGCTTCAGAGTTCCCATGTGGTCCTGCAGGACTGCTGGTGAGTATGCAAAGCAGCTGGATCTCCTTCTAACCTGTGGAGGCGAGAGTGTTAAAGCTGAGAAGGGACTTCCTATGGATAGGAGGACACATAGAGGGAAGGGTTGGTGGGGTCTCATTTCGGCTTGCTATGCTCTCCAAGGCTGCCAAAGACCGGGCAGTGTGACATAACGCGATCCTACAGAGCTGTTTCAGATCATTATACTTCTGCCCACTCTGTCCAAAATTACAATGACCTCCGATGAGACAATAGCCCATCCAGTTGTTCTGGTATACAGCGTAGGCAGAACAGAACTCTGGGGCTCGCCCCGTCCCTAGGGGTCATTTTCTCCCTTCTCACTATGCTTTCCAAGAGCACAATTTGACTACATAAAAGGATCCTAAGTCCAAATCCACCTCCTTCATACATCTCAACTTTTCACTCAAAAGATTAGTAGATTAAGTTCATAAAGTTACTAAAACTCAGTGTACCCTGTGGTCTGATGAGAAACGGGACTGAAGGAGATCTGAGTTCTAGTCACATCCTGAAACGGCCAAGCCATTTTCAATTGGGGAAGCTACAAGTAAATTTGAGTTTCGATTTCCCCAAATGAAAATGCCAGTAGATGAAATAACCTTGGCTGTCGCAGCAGCTTCAAGGGGCATGCGGTCTCCTTACACGTCAGTGCACCCTCTCTGGGTGGTTCTTACTCCTGAGGAGCTGCCCTTCCTTCTCCTCCTACGGGGCAACAGAGGTCCATGCTCAGGAACACAGTCCGCTCAGCCCTCACCGTGAGGTGCTTCCTCTTCAGCCCCAAGCCACAAGCTGAAAGTAGGTACTATCTTCAAAACCGGTTAAAATGGTAAACATCAAAGCAAGCTTTGTGGGCTATATTATTTTGTTTGCTTCTTGCAGTGGAGGGGGGGAAATCACACATAATACTCACTTCAATCAAACACCTGCCTTAATGTTTTTCTCTCAGAGAAGTTGACATGATTGGTTGCATAAACCCCATGACAGGTGAAGAAACTCATTCAGCTTCCTTTGTGAAAAAAATCTGAAAAGTACAAAATGAGTAATACCTTGAAGGAAGAAAGTAGTTTTGACATGTGTTCACTTTCTGCAATAATGATGAAAGGGAAATATTTCTGTTGCCTTCTGATTATTACCAGAAGAAGTAACCTGATTCAATATGCAAGCACAGTGATGGAGAAAAGTTGGTGTACAACTTAATAAGGAGAGAAGCTCTCCATTAGGCACCCACAGAGACTGTAGTACATTGCCTTCCAGAAGAGGCCCTGGGGAGCATCTGTCTCTGGTAGGTGCAGACTTTTCCAGGCCACATGGAATCATACCTGCAGAAACAGAAACTAGAACACGGAGTCACAGTAATCTAACTTAAGTCCACCGGGAAATAATGAGCAGGAGAGAGATGTGGGTCTTAATTAAGAGGGTGGAAAAGTCAACAGGGAAAAGAAAAATCAAAGAATGTATATTTTCACATTTCATAAAACAATATTTAATAAGGTTAAAAACCCAGATATTTAAATAAAATCAGAAAATAACTTATTGTTTGAATTCATTACTATGTCTAGTCAATAGGCTACCTGAAATCTTAAGAATATATCCAATTTACTTCGCAGTTAATAGCAGCCTATTTCTGCGTTGAACCAAAACTCTCAGAAAATTATTGGCTAAGTGAAGACAATCTTCATGCTTCTTTCCTCCACCAAATTATGTTGGTCTCACAGCCAGTGACAACCCAAAAGGATGAAGCAGTAATGGATCTCAGAAATTATGGTAATTTTAAAATATTCCACGTCAAGGAAAAACGTATTGCAAGTATATGAGATATATGTTTGGTCACCCTTATTTCAGATGAGGAAATGGAGGCACTTGAGATATTTTGTCAAAAGCCTACGCCACCGAATGAACAAGTGAGAGCATCAGGCCCTGGGCTTTCTGGCCCCAGAGCTAGTGAGCTGTGGCGTCACCCGGCAGTAGTTATCACCACGACCGGGATACGTTTTATGAGTCAGCTATGCAAAACAATTAGACATGGGAAAGATATGTTTGTACAGACATTGGAAAGAAGAGGACACAATGACCCTTTCAATGACCCTCTGCAACCCCAAATGTCACATTTATTACACAACATAAAACTGTAGTCTACGTGAAAGCACAAAATAACTGGAAAATTAGACACGGAAAGAATGACTCAGAAAAGTGAGTACAAAATAATAGAGAGAAATAAATAATATTTACATAAATCAACAATAAGGATTTAGTAGGTTTACAAATATATCCCAGTTTTGTGAAAAATAAAATATACAAAATAGCTAAGATTTAAATGAACAATAAAGACGCAAGATCTAAAGATGAAAAAAGTCATTAATTTCTCCTGGAGATGAGCAAAGTCAAGTTTTAAAAATCTGAAAAACAGTATGAACTTGATAGAATGGCCATATCAACAAAACACTGATGTGGTGGTGGCTCGGAATAATGATTTTGAAGTTTCTGTCTTTCATGCCCAGACACAGTTAAAATATATTGGAATTATTTGTTTTATAAATGTTTTTTAAAAACTCTATAAAATCGCTTCTTTTCGTAGGAGTGGGTGAAGATTTGAAGAGTTTCATTTGTTCAGAACTATTTGGGTCATGGCAAGGTAAGCTCCCAGTGCCTTTTCCTTGAATGGTGGCAAGAGTGGGAGCAAACAAGAGCTCCAGTGAAAACCAGAGGCAGGGGGAGTTGGTGGCAGAAAAGAAATCGACATCTATTTCTCGAGAGCCAATGACGGAAAGTGTTTCCGGCTACAGATACAAAACTGACTCTACCCTGCTTTCAAGACGTTAACGCGTATCCTAGGGAGATGATCATTTTATCTCTAGCCAGGATGGTGTGAAAAGTTTATAGAATTATAACCCCCTATGATGGTAGTATTTTCTATAGAGCATGTGAAAAAATATTTGTAAAGTTCAGTGACTAACTCTATAACCAGAGCATAAGATGAATTTTACATTGGAAACAAAATTAATTAGTGTGATTTTGGGCCCAAATGTCACATTTATTACACAACATGAAACATTTTCCCTTGGCATAAATGATATTTAAAGAATGTTTATGATGGAATATTGAAGGCATATTAAGAAACATCTTTGGCCAAGGTGACTGCAGAGTAGCTGGAAGCTCCATCCATTTGCCCCCAGCACCACCCTGGTCTTGCAGCTAAACCGCAGAGTGATCGACTCGACAACGCAGCTGAGTGTGAGTGAGAGTGTGTGCGAGCGAGCATGCTTTATTCTTTGAGCTGCTTTGAGTTTTTCTGAGCAGGAAGCAGAGGGTGAGCAAAACTTGAGCTGGAATCTGACAGACCCAAGAGTGCCTGAGGGGCCAGATTAGGGAGGCCAGGGAGAAGCACAGAGAGAAAGCAGCAGAAGAAACTGGCCACGCTTGTGCATCTGTCCTGTAGGTGGCCAGCCTTTCCCACCTCCCAGCACAGTCTGCAGAGGACTCCTTGGGGCCTGAGGGCTTGCACGTGGGGGCAGGGCTGGCCCCGACTCAGCACCTACAAGCACACAGATCTCACAGTGCAGACCTCCCCAGAGGCCTGGCCTCCTTGAGTTGGCATGGAGACGGGGTCCTGTCCCAGCAAAGAAAACCTCTCGCCCTGAATGCATGGACTCGGACTACAGTGGGCCCCAGAGTGGTTCTATTACACCTGAACTTGTCTGCAGCCCCAGAGAGGGGATGCCCCCCTTACTTGCTGCCCCCTACCATGCTCACTGCAGCACTGCAAGGCCAGCTGTACTCACTCTCCCTAAGGGACCCTTTCCCAAAGGAGTTCCCCTGGTCCTGGGTCTCCAGCTACACCTCCGAGCTTGCCCGACAGGCTGGGAGTGGGCAGAGCTCCAGGTGAAGCAGGCTGTAGTCCTCAGAAGTTGGTGGTGTATCTTTCCAGTGAGATAGGGAAACTGAGGCAGGGGGTACGGATTGAACTTTGGAGGACCTCCCCTGTCTTCCTGTGCTGAATCCAGGAGCAACTAGCCTGAAGTACTTCTTAGACCCCCTGCATTTGCATACCCCACATCTAGCACCTGCCTTCTGGGAAGGCTAGGAGCTGGCTGCAGCTTGAGCCATGGCCCCTGACCCTGTCGCACAGCCTCCAGGGTCCCTTAGAGACACTCATGGTCCACATGGAAGATTTGACCCAAACCCCCTTCACTGACCCTGAGAGGGATGGAGTGTGGCTTAGCTGGCACCACTTTTAAGGGTAAGAAACCCAAGACACAGAGACAGAGAGGTCAAATAACCCATGCAGGTCACACAGCAAGTTGAGTGAAACTTAATGTCATTTACTAAATAAAACCCTGCCAAGTTTCTTATTTAGCTCACCTCATTCCCCCACCCCCGCCCCTGGGCACTACAGTTAATTCCATAGCATGCTTTTTAATGGGCCCAGGCTTAAGCATTTTCCCAAGTCCCAGTGTTCAGCTTGTAACAGGTCTGTCCTTTAAAAGCAAATAAGAAATCAATTGGCTCCCAGTTTGTGAATGCCACTCAGGCTCCTCCAAACTGCATTTTTTCTTCACCCAGGTTTGGACTCCCCCCACCCAGGTGGACAGGAGGCCTGGCCCTAGGCTCAGCCCCTGGCTCTGGTGTCCTCTTCCAAGGGCAGGTGCCGAATAGTGAAAATGTTGACCACTTGCCTGTACCCCCACTTACTGCCTCCCCTCTGAGCAAATGCAGGAGGTAGAGGACCTGTCTACCTGCTCACCTTTCCACCCTCACCACAAACCTGGAGTAAAATAATCATCGTTTCTTCCCCCGGGCAGCAGGGAGATGTGTTGCTGCTGCTGCATGGGCCTGACCACAGGGCAGGAGTTGGGCCTACAGTCACTGGGCCAGCCTGGCTCAGCCTCAAGCCTGGGACCTTCCTAGGCCCCAGTGTCATTCTGGGCCAGCTACTGCTCCGGAGCTCTTGTGGGCCCCAGGGCAGAGGAAAGGTGACCTCTTCCCGCTCTGAGCAGTCTCCGCTCTGGGGGATTTTTGCCATCAAATCCCCCATGGTCTGGAG
Organism: Mormoops blainvillei; assembly: GCA_004026545.1. Taxonomy (NCBI): domain Eukaryota; kingdom Metazoa; phylum Chordata; class Mammalia; order Chiroptera; family Mormoopidae; genus Mormoops; species Mormoops blainvillei. The sequence continues at coordinate 75,357 of PVJD01004682.1, forward strand.
GGGCCTGGGCTGTCCACCCAGGCTGCTCCTAAGACCCCAAGAAAAGATGTCCTGGACCTCGCAGACAGGAGTGCTGTGCTCCAAGATACAAACGTGTGTAATAGTTAACTTCTCCGCAAACAGAAGGTAAGTCAGATTCCAGAGAAGGCTTTCCTTATTTATACCCACTGTAACTATTTCTGTCCATGACAACTGGCTTAATTATATTAACGGGATGTTTCTTTTTCCATTCTGTATGCAATTAGTCCATTTCACCAGCCACAATTCACTTTTTTGAAAGATGACAATTTTAATATTTTTAAAGTAAGAAAGACCCTTGTTTACAAGTCATGACCATGGCCGCTAATTGGGTAAATTCTAAAGACTTACATTTAAGTATTTAAAGAATTACTGCATAGAAATTCAATAACTAAAAATCTTTGCTCAGCTGTCCCTTGGGCTCATTGAAGATAAAATGATGTATAAACCAATACTGGCACTTAAATCCCAACCACTTTCAAGACAGGCTAAGATATATGGGGATTGGTCCGGAAAGTATCCAGCCATGTACTATGAAAAATGGAGACATTTTTGAAGAATGGGTCTGTGTTGATTGTTTTCCCTTGCCCAGGGAGATGTATAAAAAACAGGATTGCTGCGAGAAATAGGCAAGGTTTTCTTGCCGATGGTTTCTTCTAGGATTTTTATGATTTTGCGTCTAATACTCGTCTTCAATTTGTTTGGAGTTTATTCTCAGTTATCGCCTAAGGAGGTGGTATACTTGTGTGTCCAGTTTTTCAACACCATCGATCGACTCGTCCATCTTGACCCCGTTGCATGTTCTGGTCTCCTGTGTCAATTGTTAGTTGACCGTAGTCGCTCGGGTCTGTTCCTGGGTTGTGTCTTCCATTCCATCAACTGATGTGTCTGCTTTATGCTAGGACCGTGCAGTTTTGATGACCATGGCCTCGAAACATCGTTTGCTATCAGGTACCACGATGCCTCCAAACTTCGTCCTTCTTTCTCCAGATCGCCGTGGCTATTTCGGGTCTCTGATGTCTCCATGTCCATTTTCAGAATGTTCGTTCTAGTCCCGTGAAATCCATCATTGGCCTACCGACGAGAGTTGTGTCGAATCCATAGACTGCTTCGGGTGGCGTGGCCATTTTAACGATGTGCATTTTTCCCATCCACGCGCACTATCTATGCGGGATCTTGATTTAGGATTTTCTTTCTCTGTCGTACCTTTATCTGGCTTTGGCATGAGGATAATACTGGCCTCCTAAGGGGAGCTCGAGACCCTTTCCCCTCTTGACGTTTTTGGGGTACTTGGAGAAGGACAGGTGTTAGGGGTTTTCTTGACTGTTGGCGAACAGTCACCTGTGAAGCCATCAGGTTCAGGACTTCGGTCTGTTGGGAATTTGTGGATTACCATGTCCGTGTCCCTCGTTGTCCTTGGCCTCTTCAGATTTTCTCGTTCTTCCCGATGGAGTCTTGGAGGATCCTATGTTTCTGGGAATTGATCCATTTTGTCCCAGTGGTTGGCCTGCAGTTGTCCGTAATGTTTTCTTATGCTCCATTGCATTTCTGTCTAGTCAGTTGTTCCTTCTTTGTTTTCACTTCGGATGTCCCTACTTATTGGGGCCCTGTCTGTTTTCTTCCTGAGCCTGGTGAAAGGTTTGTCCATCTCGTTCATCTTTCCAAAGAACTGGTTTTTGGTCTCATGGATCTTGTATTGTTTTTTGAGACTCCCTTTCTGTTTCTTTCTGCTCTGCTCTTTCTTATTTTCATTGCCCTACTCCTTTGGGCTTCGTCACTCTTGTTCTCATTTCTTTAGGTGTCGCGCTGAGTTACTTAGCTGAGATGTTTCTTGGTCCTTGAGGTGGGCCAAGATGGTGTGACTTTTCCTCTCCGGACCGTTTCCCCTGTGTCGCCCGGATTTGGGGTTGTTGTGATCGTCCTTTCGTTCCTTTCAAGGTAGCTTTGGATCTTTTTCCTTGACCTTTGTGACTCCGTCGAGTAGCAGCACGTGATTGGGCCGTCATGTCTTTGTGTGTTTTTCTGTTTCTTTATCCTCCACATAGTCACTTTACCGGGACCCCTGAAAGAGCCTCTGGCAGTCCGTCAGTGGCACGAGGGAGGTTCTCAGGGAGTCCCCTGGTAGGGTCAGGCGGTGTTGCCCCGACTGCTACGGGTTTGGAGTCGGTGTCCGTGCTGGACCTGAGGGCCCACAGCACGTGTCCCGGGAGAAGCAGGTGTGGCTGCCCCCTCTGGGTGCTGGCGCAGCTCTGAGCAGCGCGCAGGGCCCCCAGACCTGGCTTTCGTCGTAAGAGTGGATTCGAAAGGGGGCAAGAGGCCACGTGCCGGGAGTCGACGTGTCCAGGGCCCACGGTCGGAGCTCAGCCGTGGGAGCCAAGGGCTCCACAGAGAGTCTGTGGGTTCTTAGAGGCCGGGGAGCTGCTTCCTGCAAGCTCCCCGTCCTCTATAAACTATACAAGATACAGAAAACATTGTACATAGGACGATGATGCCTCTATCCCCTTCGAAGTGGGCACCTTGGGATTTCACACAGTTCTCCTAATTGCCATCAGCTGCCCCATCCTATTTTCCTGAATCTCATTGATGGTCTGAAATCTCTTCCCTTTCAAAGGTGATTTTAGTTTTTGGGAAAGCCAGAAGTTGCAGGGCACCAAATCTGGGCTGTCAGGAGGCTGAATCACCTGGGTGATTTGATATTTCACCAAAAATTCTGCATTAGATGTGATGCGTGAGTGGGCACGTTGTCGTGACAAAGCTGCCAAAAACCAGTTGCCCATAGCTGTGGCCGTTTTCATCGCATTGCATCTCTCGACTGATGAAGAACATTGAGGTAGTGTTCCTTATTAATTGTTTAGCCTGGAGGGTTGTACTCGTAATGGATAATACCTTCCCGATCAAAAAACACAATTAACATGGTCTTCATCTTGCTACGACATTGCAGCACCTTCTTCGGGCGTGGAGAACCAGGCGACTTCCATTGGGACGACTGGGCTTTCATTTCCGGATCATAGCCATAGACCCATGATTCATCTCCAGTTATGACCTTCTTGAGGAAATCTGGTTCATTGGTAGCAGTTTGAATCAAGTCATTAGCAACTGAAGCACAATGTTCCTACTGCTCTGGTAGCAAAAGCTGCAGAATGGATTTTGCCACAACATGTTTCAAGCCAGGATCCTGCATCAAAATCTCAGACACAGTAGTTTTTGGAATCCACAGATCAGCTTCTGGTCCTTGCAGTCATTCAGTGATCTTGGTTGATTGCAGCCCATACCGTTCAACGTTCTCAGGTGATCTGCTTGCTGCAAGCCTTCTAGAACATGGGTCACTTTCAACAGATTCTTGGCCATTTTTGAAGTGTTTGCGCCACACTTTTATTTGTACTGCATTCAGTACATCATCCCTGAAAGCCTTCTGAATCATCTAAATAGTTTCCACAGAGGAGTGTTTCTAGTTTAATGCAAAATTTGATGTAGATTCATTTCTCTATTCACTCAGTCACGTTGAATGTGATAGCCACAAAATACACATGCTCGCTCAACATCTACCGCCCCCACTGACTAGTACAGTGAAGTCGCCATTGTTCACACATGTACAATCCAGTCCACTCTCCTTAGTTGCCAGGTTACATCGATGTCGCACAAACTGTTCTTGTTACATTAATAATCGTTGGACTTTTTCCAGACAGACCTCCATACAGCTGTGAAGACATTCCACAAGTGGACTCACTGACACCAAAAAAATACTATTAAAAAAAAAGATCTCATATAGTTTGATGGTATTTTATACCAACATCTGGAGGAGGTAATAACATAGTCTTGGAATTCAAAATACAAGGTCATCACTAACTGTGGACTATCCTAAAGCATGTATGTAAATTGTTTAAAATGTAGTGAAAATATTAGAATTCATACAAAATAAGAATTTAAAAAGGCAAAGAATATGAATATTTAGTGAATTTATTCAAATAAAGGAAGCTTAAATGATAGAGAACTGAAACTATTAGAAATCTATATACAACAGAAAATAAATAGAAATCAGCCAACTCTAGACTGAACATTTCTAGCTAAGGAGTCATATAGATACATATTTCTCCTTTTTCCTTTATCTATACTTGGCATGATAACTGTGGAAAATAAAGCCAGAGATAGTAAAAATCTTCTCAAATTTTAAAGATGATGTGGAATAAGTTTTAACAACATTCTGTATGAATGGAAACTCCTCATTAATTCCATAGTTTTACCATGCCAGAAGCATGGTTGGTTTTAATTTTTATAAATTGATACTGGTCTCACACACATTGGCTTATTAATAATTAAGGCATTTTCTGTCTAAGTGTGGACAAAAAATGTTGCCATTGATTATTTGCTATGATGTTTTAAACTTTCAAAGTCTTCTCAACATAAGAAAATAGCTGCACACATTTGAGTGTGTTCCTATACAACACAACCTTAAAAAAAGTAATGATTGGTCTTTGTGGTTTCTAGTGATAAGTTTTCTTATTCTTTTCACATAGCATAAAGTATATTCTTACGTAGGATAGCATTAAGATCTAGTAGCTTTTTAACAATGTTACCAAAAAACCATAGAAATCCCAATGCGGCAAAGGGGAACTATCTTCACAATGCACTTCCACCTCCCTCGAGTTGAAACTACTCCTCTCCAATATTTTCCATAAAGCAGTTTGTTAAGGTTTCAACATAAAACAGGTTGTTAAGGTTTTGTTAGTGTTTTCATTATGTGGCTTTTTAAAAAAAGATTTTGATTTCTTCCCCAGTTCACAGTCCTTTGATGAGACCTTTTTTGGAAATCAAACAGTTCAGGGATGTTTTCAATAACCAAATGCTCTTTAGTATAGATGAAGTCTCTCAATGCCACTGTAATAAATAAGCATCTACATCCTTAGCTCCATTATCATTATATCCTGGAACCAAAGTAAGATGATTTTCTTGTTCCCACAATCCCCCCGGCCCTCCACTTAATTATTGTTTTAGGATGTGAATAGTTTCATCGTTTACATTTTTGGTTTGGATTATAGTTCCGACTGCCACATTTTTATGGCTGCTTGAAGTCAGTTTAAATAAACTATTATATGTTCTTCAAATATGCTTTTAAGTAGTAATGACTTCACTAGAGACAAGAAGACTACATAGTAGCCAAGTGAGATGTACAGTTTTTCTTCTTATGAACTATTGCTGAGTATAAGGAGGCAACCCACCACCACTCCAAAGTCTTCTATCCTCACCAAATAAGCTACAAGTTCACTTATACTTCTCTTTTCCCAGAAAGTTAAAGTTATATTCAATCTCAAATTCCTGCTGAACAAAACTTGTGCCATTGTTTTATGGTTCTAAGACCCCTCAGGGGATGGGAGAAAAACCCTGTATTTTGATGATGGGCTTTCTGTTTGTGAAGAACAAGAATCACTACTATCACCAAGTAACTTTTCAGGTAGGTGGCCCACACAAGCCAGTTTATTTTCTTTATTTGCCATGTCACTGCCCCAACTTCTAGGGGACTGTTTCTTTTTATAACAAGGATTTGGAAAAGGATGATAAACTTTCTTTCTGTGGTACATCACCATATGTAGTTTATCTGGGCTTGTCACAACTTGTCCAACTGTTCTATTTATGTAAGTAGCCAACTGTTTCATGGATTTCTTAACCTCCCTCATGTTCTTATTAGTGAAATTAAAGGTCCTTTTTTTAAAAAAATCCTTTTTCTAGAAAGATCAGTGAAATGATCCTCAATATTACAAGTTTCATTTTTTTAACATTGTAGGTTTCAGATGTCATAATCTCTTGAATACTAGCATCCCAGCCCGGCCCTGGAGCTGATGAACTGTGCCTGGAAGCCCAGAGAGCCCCTTGGCTCCTGAGTGAACCCCACTCCGGGCCATTCAAATGTGGCTGTCTGCAATTTATTTTAATAGAAAAATAAACCAGTGGTGTGTTTAGTTCCTTGTCCCCTAAAGACAAATGCAATGGTGTGTTTAATTTCATTAACTACAGTGCAGCTGACAACAAAAATGTATAAAATCAGCTTTACACAGCTTAAACACTGGCACTTGAAACAAATAATTATTGCATTAGCTGTCACACTGGTAACTCTAGAATATAAGGAAGACTATATTATTAATGTTTTTATAAACCTTTTTACATGTACTGATAAAATAATTTATAATCATTTGAAAACATGACTGGGTCCTGGTGAAGATTTTCTCTCCTCTAAATAAGGCTTCCTGTTATTCCATGTACATTTTAGAAATTGACCCCTGTGCCATTCCCAACCCTAAACCCTCATCTTTCAGGGTTGACAGGATGGAGGCTGTCTTTAAACAAACCTGATGAGCATGGGGTTGCTTTTTCATTCGACCTGACACTTGAGGTGCAATATTTGGTGTAGTGACAGACTCATCTGAAATATGCACCAGGTTATACGAACCCCAGAGGCTGGTGCTGCTGAGCCCCAAGGGCACCCAGCTCCGCCTCCCACCCCTAAACTGAGAAGAGGGCTTCATAAACATGCAGAGCCACCTTCGCTCTGCTCACCTCCAAACCCCTGCTCAGGAAAGCCAGAGAACCAGTGACCTGGAACACATGCTTTCTGAAACTGCAGTGAAGATTCTTCAAAATAAACCTGCTTAGGAAATTCACCAGACTGGCACTGCTTCTCAGTGCATAACACAATTTCAGGAGGGGTGTGAGACTTCAGTCTGCACCCCGTCCGACCATCTGTCTCTCGGTTCTGAGATGCGCTGTGAGGAGACCTCAGTTGTATCGCTGGAGCCCCTGCAGAATGGCAGCTGCTGGCTCTTCTCCAGCCTGGAGGTGAAGGAACCCACTGGCCTGTGAAGGGACAAAGACACAGGGGCTCAGTCTCCTTGCTTGCTGCCACTATCGCTCTGCAGGCACCTTTTACTTCTAGCGGCTGTCTCCTTTCTCATGCTCATGGGCACTAACAGGAAGAAAAGACCTTAAAGGGCTTGCATTGAGTCCCAGAACTAGGGATGCTGTCCCGCTGGTAAGCGAGGAGAGGGGTTCCCAGGTAGGTTTCTTAGGGAATTCCCAGAAATGTCCTTGGGCACTTCCACACACCTTAAGGACTATCCCTTCACCACTACCTCCCCCACCCCCACCCCAGCCATGAGCTCCCACACCTCCACTGGCACCCTCTACAAGATGGTGCTCCCACGCCGCCCACCCGCCATTGGTGCCTGGAGTGCGCCTGAGCTGCTCCCTCCGGCTGTGCGCTCCCTGCCTCCCTTCCAAGCCTTCGGCGCCCGTACCTGAACCCCCAGAAGGTTCACACTCCCGTGCCCGCCCAGCGCCCCTGCGGATGGAGCAGGACCCTTGGGCCAGAGCGCGTCCACCCCGTTGGCTTCTATATGTACTCCCCAACGCATCGACCAGCCCCCTGCCAGCCCCGCAGAGCCCATGCTGCCTTTGGTACGGGCTTGTGAGGCCCTGGGCACGAGAGCCGCGCAAGCAGGCGGCCTGGCCGGGTCCAGAGCGCGGACGCAGTGCTGGTTAAGGAGCTCTGAGCTTCAGAACCACTGACCTCAGCCTGGTGGAGATGACCGAAGGCGAGTACATGCACCTGCACGTGGAGGCGGCGGCAGAAGGCAAGCTCAAGGCAGGCCGTCACATGGCCGTCCTGGCTGCAGGGCGGTGGGGTAGGGGTGATTTCCAGCAGCAGTACTGGGTTTGGGGAGCTGCAGGGAAGCGCCGGCGTACCTATTCCCCTGCCTGCCCACGAAGGGCGCTGGCCCAGGGCCGCTTCGCGGGCTCCCTGCCTGGGCCACATGGACTTTTAGGAGCTGCACTTGATGCTGCTGAACGAGGAAGGCACGCCCCCCGCCGTCGCCCGCTGCAGCGGTAGCCTGAGGCACTGGAAGGCCGGCTAGGAGCTCGAGCCACCAGGGAGGTCGCTCCAAGGCTCAGACCAATTTAGCCCTGCGGGTCAGCTTGGAGGACCTGCTTTAGCAGCCCCGCCTAGCCCAGGCTGCCGGCAGCCCCGGGGCTGCGCTGCACTGACCCCGCCCCCCGCCACCCAGCAGGGCCTTGAGTTCAACAAAAAGGTAACTCTTATTACACATTCATTCCAGTTAATGAATGTTCCTCTTCATCAGCAGTACAACAGACGTTCAGAGTTCGTGAAAAATAAGAGCTGCTGCCACCGCTGCTCTGCAGTTCACCTACACGACTTCCGTTCGAATGCCCGCGCTGCTGTGGGGGCGCCAAACTCTCCGAGTTCTGCAAGTCCTGTTCTCTACTTGAGGCTGCCAAGCATCTGGATACGGGATTGCCTAGAGCGTTTTCTTTCTTTTATCAGCAAGAACCTCAGTCCACTAAGCAGCCCTCAGCTAGTAGAAACAAAACTGCCTGAACAGGTTTGGATTAAAGTACGAGAAAAGGTGCTATGCAAACAAGCAATAAATAAGATATCTGAGTAGAATTGTCATTTGGACACAGTGTCGAGGGAAAAGCCCTGGAGAGATTCAGAAGATGGCAATGGTGTCCCCTCCACCCAGAGTGTGTCTGGCAGTTTAGGGGGTCCTCATTGTCCCACCTTGGGGAGCAGGCCCAGAGCCCTGGGGAGGTAGGTCTCAGCTTAGGGAGAGCAGCATAACCACATGGAGATAGAAGATATTGCTAGTGACTGACTTAAGTTCATCCGTAGGCACCTGCCTTAGGCACACGAGTTTATTGTTATTAGTAATAATAGGCAACTTATTGTATAAAACAAGAGTTTAGCCATTTCTTTGTTGAAAGGGGGGAAAAGTTGGCCAGAGCAAATATTACTTTGTTTTGCTAGGTGAATCATGGACCCCCTGGGGGCCCAAGTACTGATTCATTAGGAGGACTCATGGTTTTACTTTATTACAGAGAAAGGATAGGGCAAAATTTGCAAAGCCTCAAGGGGCGACGACCTCAGGGATCAGGCATGGGCTCCCAAGGTTTCCTCCCAGGGGAGCACTCAAATCCCCAGCAGAGTTCTGGGACAAGTGAGAGGCTACCAGCAGAGACTCAGTGCCCTGACATTTTGTTGGGGGGCTATGCTGTGGGTATCCCCTACCCGGCACACAGCCAAGTTCCAGACCCCAGAAGGAAAGCCCGTGTTTAACACAAGTCACATTGTTTGTACAAACTGTTTAGGCACAGGGAGCCCCTCTTAACTAAAGGTGATGGGAACCCTCCGGAAATCTAAGTTCTCAGAAGCCAGCCTGACCAGCTGGGCATGCCTTCCTGAGGAGAGACCCAGCTAACTTCCCTGCACCCTGGTTCTAATGTTTGGTCTGGTTGTTTTAAGAATGTTGGGGTAGGAGGAGGTTAAAACTTATTTAAGTCATTTTCTCTTAAATGATTTTATTTGCATTATCTGTGTAGAATCAAAAGGGGGTTAATTTTTCTCTTACGGTTGCATTTCTCTGAACATAAAATTAATTAACTCAGTCATTTATTGAGCACCATGTGCTAGTTTCTGTTGCAGGCTCAGGAAATACACCTGGAGCAAGACAAATATTCAACTTTGAAGCCCCAGTGTTGAACTGAGGCAGGTTATTTCTTCTAAGGGGTAAAATAAAGCCAGGTAACCAGCTAGATACCATTAAACATGTGATATACACACACCTCACTAAATGAAAGTGAGAAAGGGCATTTTTCCTACTGACATTTATTTAATGAACATTTACCGAACACTTAAAAAGAGGAGAAAAGAAACCCCTACTCTCAACACTGCAGGCCCTTAGAACTTGTCTCATAAAATGCCCCAAGATTTGGTACTGTAATCACAGTGGACATTTGGGGCTGAAACTGACCTGTCCAATAAGCATTAATCCCCTGATGGTATGGCAAACTTATACCCTTATTATTTTTTTCAGAGCATCATATGAAATAAATTAACATTCTCATCTCAATTGGCTCCACTTGGCAGGAAGAAACCTACATGCTGTGAGAATAGAGAAGATGGGAGAAGAGTTCAGGAGTCATGGAAAGAGGCAGATGGAAGGGGCACTGGACAGTTTACTAACATGTGAGTATCCGCAGCACCAAATGCCCACTTCCTGAAAAATCTGGACTATAATTTTCTGAAGCTGGGAATGAGAGTTGTTCCATATCAAATGAGGTATAGTAATTCTTAGCATTTTTGTTCACATATGCCTTTGAGAATATGATGATAACGATAAACTCAGCCCAGGAAAAAGGTATATATTATTTACTCACAAAAATCTGTTCTATAAGAACCGCTAGCTGTAATACTCAAGCTGGAACTTTATTAGTCACAATGCACATATGCTATGTAATCCTGATCACTTGACTGCCGTAAAATCTTTCTTACATCTAACCTAGTTTCATTCTGTAGCTTAAGCCTTGTTCCACTATTTCTGTTTGCTTAAGAAAAGATTATTACAGACCTGCTTGTATACGTTTTTCATATATGCTTGTAAAGGGTTATGAAATTTTATCATGATTATTCCTGAAACTGAAACTTTTCCAACCTTTCCTTACATATTGTGTGGCATAGAGTGCTAGTTACTTTTCAATAACCATTTCTCCCTTCTGTGTTACTTACTTGCCTATATGATTACATTTTTTTGAGCCTCCTTGTAGCTGGGCGTGGTCACGTGCCTAAGCTTTAAGCTAGTGATATGTGAGCACTGTGCTATGTGGATATTCTGAAAACTCTCCCTTTTCTTACTCCGCCCTGCTGTCTGGAATGAAGATGCAATAGCTGGAGATCAACGGCCATCCTGAGCCATGAGTTTGAGGTGCGATGGGCAGCACTGTGTGTTGCCCCTTCTATTAGAAATAAGTTTCATGAGAATAGATACCTTGCTTATCTCAGTCAAACCCAGCACCTAAACACATGTGTGGTGTGTAGTAAGGGCTCAGGTATTGAATGGGTATTGAATGAATAAAATGAATGAAAAAATGAGTTTACTCCAGATCATGTAAAACACTGATTATAAAATCCTCTCAGAGGATATTCAGCCATCAGTAGCAAATGCAAAGTCTCTGTTTCTATCACAAAAACAAATTCTTGCTTAATTCAAATCACATTACTCCTAATAGCTTCCCTTTGCTTTCCCAGACTTGGTGCTGTTATAGAGGGAGGAAGTTTTTTGTTGTTGTTTTTTTGGTGTTTTTTTTGGTGTTTTTTTGGTGTTTTTTTTTACTACTCTCCAATGTGCTCTTCAAACAAACTGTTTTAAAATCTATTTTCTTAATAGTTCTTCCCATTTTTTTTTTATTTTTTTGCTTGGCAAGTGTAAAATTTTTTAATTTTCAAGGTCATGCATTTCTCTGTGTGTTAAGTACAGGCATTATTCTGTAACTTAATCTTAGGTACTGTCTCAAGTCTACATCATTCAAAATGGTATCTAATGGCATGCCTAGGACTATAGACAATATTATTACTACCATGGAATGGAGTCACTAGGTCCTAAGGATTTAACTAGATGCTGTTTACTGAAACTGAACTTCATCACATCCTCTCCCATTCCACTGTGGTCTCCCACATGTCAATATATTGCTCATTCTTGTTGCCAAACCTGACATATCTTTTAAACTATTAAATTAAATATTAATAATCTCTGCTTCCCTGATTTTGAGGTGACCTTTCTCTCCTGCTATCCTTTTAATAAAGGAGAATGCTCCCTCCAGTCCTTTTAGTACCTTATGTGATTAAAGGGCTAAATGTTCACACTTTTTGCAATTATATGTCATATTCTTCTTAATATTTTTTCTTTACTCTTACCCAAGATTTGTTGCTATTTTTTGACTACTTGGGAGAAATGATTAGCCTCCTCTTCTACCTTTATGACATACCTATTTATAGTAAAGCTCCTTGGCTTTTGCTCAAATTTCTTTTCAATCTGCCCACCTTTTTGTTAGGAATTTTGAGCTTTTCTGAAGCGTAGACTTCTCTATACATTATCCCCTTGATAAGGGAACTCAAGAATTAAAGATTTTAGCCTTAGTTGATAGGCTTAAGTGATTAATGCATGTGGAAATCCATTATTCCAGGAACTGTCATGCATGACTCCAGAAGGTGACAAACAGTTCAACCTTTGTGCCCCAGGGCTCTGCAAGCTGATGAGATGGTATCTGAGCCATTGGGTACCAGGAAGGGAACTCCAGGACACAGATAAAGAATTGTCATCAACAGATAAAGAAATACTAGGAAATTTGCTAAGGATTTTTTTTTCCAAACCCCTCACCTACCCTTTCTTCTCCTTATGAAAAGGTCGGTGGGAGATGAGGTGTTAAGACTGTCTTTGAGGGTAAATAACCCACAGTCTTCTCAGGTCACTGGCACCTCAATAAAGCATCCATACAGATTCAATCCTTGTCTCCACTTATTGGTTCCAGAAGTGACCGGCAGCACTAATTTGACTTCCCGTTTCACTCTCTTTCCCAGAGTAGCTTCCTAAATAGAAGCTTATTAAAATAGAGGAAAACAGGGGTCATCAGATGAGCTCTTCCTAAATCTCTCCTCTACCAGGAACGTCTCAGTGGCCACACAGGTCCTTTCGCCCTCCTCGCTTTCCTATCGTCCGGAAGCCAGTCCATCCGGGCTCTGGAGACCATCCGCCTCTGCCTTCCGGGGGGCCGCTCTGCCATTCTCCCTCCTCCTCTCACTTCACCCTTTTTTATTCCTCCATCAGCTCTTACTCTTTAACATATAAATATGCTCATATCTTAAAAGAAAACATATATTTCATCTTAAAATAAAGAGCCCTAGCAGTGCATCTCCCTCTAACTACTACCACATCTCTCTTCTCGGTCAAATGTTTGGGAAGAGAAGCCCTCCGTTGCTGTCTTCACCTTCTCACGTCCTACCCACTTCTTCGCTCGCTGCCAGCCATCCTGCTGGCACACATCTGCAGGCACCCAGTTGCCACAGCCAACGGTATTTGTAGCTTTCCTGCCCTCCCAACATTGGACTGTCTTTAGGGAATTATGTATGGAACCCAAGGCTGGACCACGTGTGTGGCCAGGCAAAGGGGCGGTGCAGCGACTACAAAGTGGGGGGAGGGGAGGGGTATTCTGAATCCCCTGCCTTCCCTATGAGGTGGGCCCACGGAGAGAACTCTGCGTGCAATTGGTCCCTTGTAACCAGGTGACCGCGGAATGTGTTCCGTTGGCTGGTGCCCGCCGGGGGAACTGCCTTCAGTTGAGAGGCCGCTGTGGAAGGAGGAGGAGCTTCGGCTGTGATCTCTTCCCGCAGTGGTTGTGGTTCTCAGTAGTTGTCTGATGCCCACACCTTTTAAATAAGGCAGGCTGCATCGTGTGCTCACAAACTAGTCAACTCAGGGGAAGTGGTAGCAGCTCAACAGCATCGCGGGTTGGCAGCAGGGCCTGGCCGGGCCCAGGATCCCATAAGTCCAGTGGTCCCTTACTGCACAGGGCTTTGCCATTGTGCGGAGCAAGGGGGACTGCTGAGTTAAGGTGGTGAGAGCAGCGAGGAGTGGAGGAGCCTTATGGGGAACAAACTGACCTGTTGCCTACAGCCCAATGCCAGCCCCAAGCAGGGCCAGCACTGTGGGCGGGGCAAGGCAGACGCTGTGTTTGATGTCTACAAGGCGGGTTCCAGGGACTCGGTTCCAGCTGCACTGGAACCTGCTGAGTTGAATTTCCGAGCCTGCGAGGGCCACCATGTGCTGCACATCAGCGACCTGGAGATGCCCGAAGGTAAGGAGGCAGCAGGCATTCTCTGCTCTCAGGTGCACCTCTGATCTCCACTGCTCCCCAGAGTCCCCTGGAAGGGAGCCACCCCACCTTGGGGTCCTTCCTGCCCCTAGCCGGCTTTCCCAGGGCTGGCTCTGCCTGGCGTCCCCACCCTTATTCGTTTCCCATCATGTCTGGCCAGTTTCTTTCCCCCTTCACTACCCAGATGCCCAGTTCTTTCTTCTATTCCCATTTTCCATCCTGGCCTGAGACACTCCAGTCCTCCGCCCTTCCTTTTTACGGCTCTGTTTAATGTCTTGTAGGACTCTAAGAAGACTTTGGGTATATTTTCCCCCTTTTCTCAACAAAAACTTGAATGTCCCATCTTCGGAGTATGTATTTCATCTCCCTATCCTTAACTGTCCTGACGGTTCTTAAGTGAAGGAACCAGGTAGGGCCTGGTGGTACCCCTTCTCCCACCCATTAGGATAGTTGATTCTTGGGACAGTTCAGCCTCAAAGAATTTAGGATTTGTTATTTTGATTCAGAATAGAGACGGACATAAGAGAGCTATATGGTGTTCTTGAGTAGGCTGTTTTTAGTTGCCTGGGTAGAAGCTGGTGTACTCCTTCCAACTATAATTTGAACATAGAAGGAAAGAAAATGGGGGAGAGGGAATTTAAAATTACTGAATGATGTGAAATGTTATTGCCAATGCTACAGAGAATAATTTTTGTTTGTTTTGTTTTGTTTTACCCAAATGAGTACCCACGGAGTTCTGATTACTTCATATAGTCTAAGGCGGCAGGGGGTGGGTCACCAGACTGCTGGTCAAAAGCTCCAAAGGAGAAGAAAACAAATTTAGACTTTGTAACAAAGTTTTGGGAGTTAAGAGGCCATGTCCTGCACCAGAATGTTTGTCTCCATGGCTCCGTTTCCATTCTCTCCCCTCCTGCCAATAGATTCCTGTTTTAACTCTAAGAATGTTGAATTCTAAAGACTAAACTGCTAAGGGTGAGGGGAGGGAGAGGGAGGAGGAGAGATGAAATATTTGGTCCACCCTGACTGGATAGCTTAGTTGGCTGGAGCATCATCCCGATACACCAAGGTCGAGGGTTGCATAGTCAACCAATGAATGCATAAATAAGCAGAATAACAAATCAATGTTTCTCTCTCTCTCCGCCCCTTATCTCCCCTCCCTTTTTCTCTCCCTCTTCCTTCCTTTCAGTCTCTAAAATCAATCAATAAATTAATTAAAATAAGTCTGGGTAACATTGTAGCTAATGAAGACTTTCATTTCATAGAGGAAATGCCATATAGCTCTTACTCTATTTAAACTTTAGTTGAATGCAAGTCATATTTTCTAATCTCTCCGTAAAGTGGGCCTATCTAATTTAGTCTAGTTTTGATTACTCCCATTTAAATTATTGTATACAACCCCAAAACAGCATTTATCTTTCCTTCCTATGTCTCTAAATGCCTTACAGTAGATAAGAATAAAAACAGAAGTCACGAAACAGCACTGATTTACCACATTAACTAGGTGATATAGTTTAAAGAGCTCTGGTGACACACTGAAGCTGAGAGCACTCTGGACAAAGATAGACTTTAAGAGAAACTGGTAAGAGGGCAGGTCCAGTAATGAGGATTAAGGATAGAACTATAATGAGGAGTGTTAAATCAGAAAAGTTGAAAAAAAATAGAGTTTATGAGTATAGAATTTACATGTTCATATTAAACATGATAGTTAAAATTTTATTTCAGTTTGTTTTTAATTTTGGGAGGGCATTCAATAAAGTAGTAAGAGAAACCTCAATTTCAGCATTTGCCTATTATCAAGTTTCCAAAGAAACAAGGTCAGAACACCAAATATAAAGTACAAGCACATTGAAAATTTGCTTTTAATGTATTTCAGACAATTTTGTATCAGTTTCCCTAGAAACTAAGAAATATCTACTTAGATGTAAAGCCTTCTGTTGTTTTTACCATACAGAATTGAATTATTTGGTTACTTACACAAAATCACATGTGCATGATGATCTGCCTTGTTCTTCCAGAATAGAAGAACATGATTTCTTTCAGTCATTTCAAAGAGATACCCTTATGAACTTAGTACAGATTTCTGATAGACTTGAAAGGAGTTTTCCACTAATTTGCCTTTAATAGAATATGTACTGTGACTGATGGTAATATCAGTAACTCAAAAAAAGACACTAATGTTCTGTTATTCAATTTTATTATTACTCCTCAACTTTTTGTATAGCCTTTTATGTTCCGACCTTACAAGCTTTGCTAGTTTACCAGCTAAAAGTGCCTCTCAAGTGACCCTTTCCTCCCCCTGCCCCTGAGGAGTGAGTAGATAAGGAACTGGCAATATTATATGGGAAAATCTCTGAGCAACAGATCTTTATTCTTTTTGGTAGCTATTTTAAACCTACTTTTTTTCTGGGGGGGGGGACTATATTAAGAAGCATTTGATGTACAAGATTTGGAAAATGCCAAAAATTTACTTATATTCAGAATACTCAGAACTTATATTAATATTTAATGTGTATTCTTCCTGAGCCTTTGGGATGCTTATAAACTTAACATGGTGTTTATTTTACAAACATGAGGTCACTCTTTATGTGCTGCTTTCTGATTCTTTGTTATAAAGAGAAGTAATGCCATAAGCTCCTGGGACTGTGCTTGACAGCCAGAGAGCACCCCGGGGTACACCTCCATGCAGTGCTGGAGCTCCACTGGGAGGAACAGATCAACGTTTCCCACATCAGTGTCTCTCTCTCTCTCTTCCTTTCTCCCTCTTCCTCCCTCTCTTTCAAATCAATAAACATATCCTCAGGTAAATATGTTTTTAAAAGTGAAACCATACACATCGTATCATAATGATTTATTTGGGGGACAGATATGAAAATGGATGCATTGTTCCTACCTGTAAAATTAAAATGATATACTTTGTTATAACGTAATTAGGATTTACTTTTTTGTAGTTAAAATATTTTAGCACTAAATGTTTTTATCCTAAATTTAGATTATTATTGATTTTTCACTGGACATCAGAACTTCTCTTTTAGGTTTTTTGGGGTTCTGTGTCTTTAATTCTGAGTAACTACTACTCTAAGATCTGAAAGAAATGCTGATCTTAGATGACAAGTCAAAAGATTGCATTAGATAAAAATCTTAAAAGATGTAAAACAATTGGGAGAAACTTGACTGGTTTTGGGTACACTGACACAGCTGTTTTTTGGTCACCATTCCAGATACAGGACAAACAGTGGCATACAAAACAAAGCCCCTAGTCTAACTCAGGTTTTTACATTCCAGAAGACCCTAGGAGCATACAACACTTAAAAATCAAGAATGCTGGGGTGGTTAAAGACAGCTGCTCTCTTTAAGTGACACTGAGCAGTTCTAAAAATGAGAGGGAGCCCTGGGAAGACGCGGGAGGAGAGGCTTCCATGCAGAGTTCCTCAGGTGGGAATGGCAGGCCGGCAACAGAAGACAAGGGGAGGAGACTCGGGGCAGGGGTGGCCGTAGCCCAATGAAAGGGAGACCAGGAGGAACGTGGTATCCCTTGTACGCCTAGTGGGCCCTGACCAAAAAGTAAGAAATTTTGTCTAGTTGCACTGTAGGATTACATGCAGGGAAACAATGCTGATTCTATAAAGAGAGCGAGAGCTCTCTCAGTGAGAGAGAGAAAAGCTCCTGTGTGGGAAGAGGGTGGAAGCAGGGGGTCCAGGTGGAAGGCTGGCGCACAGTAGCTCAAGTGAGAGCCAGCAGTGGTTTGAACAACAAATCAAAAACACGAAGGGCCTAAAATAGGCTGACTTAAAGAGATTAAGTAAATCTAAATGTAGTAACAATGATGTGAATGAACAAGTCACAGAAGAAGAAAGGCAGATTACCTTTAAACATGCCTGTACACGTAAGAGAAATGCAAGCTATACTGTAGTTTCTCTCCCATTGGGAGAAGATCCATAAACTTGACAGTGCATTCTTCGGTAAGGCTGTGAAGAAACAGTTACTTACCGTCATGTATTGCTGATGGAAATACAAAACGGCTTGAATCTCACCAACAGCGCAGATGACATTAATCAAGAAATGCTACTTTGAGGAATTTATTCTGAAGACATACCCCTCAAATATGAAACCACATATTCATGAAATTTTTGTTGAACTATTTTCAAAATAAATATTGGAAATAACTCATGTCCAGAAAGGGGCTGGTAAAATAAACTGGTACATCTACACAGTAGACTACTATGGAGCTATGAAAAAGAATCAGCCATTTCTTTACTGCTACATGGTGGCGATCTCCAGAATAAATTACATAAAAAGGGAGGGGTGGGACATACAGTAATCTACATGACAGAAGCAGGGGAATATATGTATTTGCTTATTAAAAATAAAACCCCCTACTGAGAGAAATTCTTGCGAATTGTGTGACTTTTATTCCTTTCTCATTAAAGGGCGGTCAGAGCACATACAATTTACTTAAGATACTGTTTGGGCATGGGTAATGAGTGGACATTTCATATGCTTTCCGATAAAATGCTAACTGTTCATATTTTGCTTTTGAGTTAATTTGTGAAAGCTTTGGTCATCATTTGCTGTGCTCTGTACGTAGTACATGAATTGCTCTTGCGTTTCATTTGCTCCTCACAAGGTTTTGAGTTTGGCGATACAGAAACTATATCTGTTTTACATGTGCGAAGACAGGCTCTGAGTGATATAAGTTGAGTTGTCCAAGGTTTGAAAAAGGAGGCTTGATAGAGCAGGAATGTAAATCCCAGATACATAATCCACAGAAACAGAATTTATAGAATGACACATCGTGTGAACAGCTTTGGGGATACTACCTTTTTCCACACACACCCTTTTTTAGTGTATTAAAGTAATAGTTAACATTACATTATGTGAAATAAGATTGAGGTAAATTCTACTCAGAAATGTTCTTAAAAGTCCAAGACACTGAGCAAAGCACTTTTTGAAAATATAATGTGAAAGCTTCATGCAAATTGACAACATTAGGGCCCTATAGGTACCATATATACAGTACGTACACATGATAGGCAACTCGGCAAAGAGGAAACAACGCTGTTAACTGTGGTTGATCTGTGTAATCAAGGAAATGCAAATTACAGATACTGTGAGGTTCCTCATTCACATAACTAGATTTTTTTTCAAGTATCCAAAGCTGGGGCAGACTAAAGCTGCTACAACTGGTAGCATGATCCCCTGATGTGCCCCCCACCTGTTTTAGAACGCGACTCAGTATTGCATAGTGAGCCACTGACCCCTAAAAATGATCTAACCTGTCCGCATAGTTGTTTTATTTAAAAGAGATTTTCTAAGGAGATTTTAAAAATTGATTTAAAAATACTATATACATGAAGATTTTCTTTTTTTAGTTTTCTAACAGAACTTTGTAAGTAGTTAAACCCCAGTCAGAGGTTGGCTAGGTAAAGAATAGGAATAACCCTTGATGGGCCATTACATATCCATTTAACAGCAAATATGCTGCAAGTTAAAGAAAATCTATCTCAAAAAAGCTTAAACTTTTTTAAAGAAAAGCATTGGCTTGTATAACCAGAGTTCACAGAGTAAAAATCAAGGTACTCCTCGATTCAGGAATTAAGCGATCTTCTCAGAACTTGTCTCGGTTCTGCTCCCCTGTTGATTTCTCCTGAAAAAACTCTCCCCTCACGCAGGCGAAAGGGGAGCCCACAGCTCCGCATCCTCTGAAGAGCCTAGAACAGCTGTCTTTCTCTCCCTGTTCTTGGGAGGTCCCAGGCCAGCGGTGGTTGGCCCTGGGGCACGTGCCCACCCCAGAACCCTGGGTGTGGCACAGGGGAAGTTTCAGCTTTTTGTTTGTTTTTGTTACTTGAGCTAATTTTGATTATTTTTTCCCCCCCTGCATGTTGTCATTTCTTTTCTCCCAGCATTCTTGATTTTTGTACTTAGAGACTTCGCAGCCCATCTTGGTTTAGGGCAAGTGTGTGTATGTGCTTGTGCAAGTGAGTGTAAACCTGCTTCTTTGATTCTGGTACATCCTTTTCCTGGGCTTCCCCCTGAAAATTTCAATTAAACTTTATCGTGTCATAGGCACTGGTACATAATATGGGTCCTTCTGCAAACATTTGTTTTTATTTATTTTTACTCAATTGCAATATATTTGCTTTATTTTTGGTAGGAAGTAGTCTCGATTTCTTTCAGGAGTCTAGGTTAGAGGCTGCTGTGACAGACTCTGCCTGTCACTTTGTGCAAACTAAATTAATTAATTTTTCCAAATGGCTAACATTAGCTAATTTTTCAACTATGTGGGAAAACACCTTTAAAATAACTTTATGGATCTTTTACATTAGAATGTTGAATAGAATAGTTTCTCCAAAAGTAGTTTAAGGAAGTTTCTTGAAGAAAAAGGCAGTTGGTTTAGCTATATAAATTTCTAGTGTTAACAGTGCCATTAAAATGGATGGCTTAGATGTCCGTTATACCAGGAAGTCCCAAATTATGTTTGTGCAAGATTCTAACTGTATTACTTGGAGGGGAAAAAAAGGATTCTAGGTAAATAAATTTGTGAAATGATGTGTTAGACATTATTTATTACTAGACTGATTCGTTTTTAACATATCAATGAGCATTTTGATTCTCTAAGAACCAGGGATGTTTTATTTAAATTTGATCACCAAATCCCTTTTAAAAATAGAACCATTATTGTATGGCTTGGGAAATATTGCCTTAACCATAACTCTCTCAGGATCTTGGTCCACTTTCTTACAAGATTGAGTAAGTGGTTTGAGATGGACAGACATTACTGAGGAATATCATAGGGTTTGTTTTTTAAAATGACAACTTTATTATTCCATATAGTGGCAAACTTTGTGTTATTAAAATTCAAGTACCTCTTGTATATGCTTGCATAAATAGAAGATTATCCCACTTTGGTGCATGGTGCGCTGCAGGCAGACCTACCTTTGAATATGTACAGCAGATTTTGGTTTTGCAAGCAACCTTATAATCAGCTCCAGAAAGTATTTTTATTGAAGCCCTAAATTAATTGAGTGGCATGGAAGGAAGAAGTGAGACTTTAGCTTTGGAAACTGAGGGCAAAATTTAAAAAATCACTTTGATACAAGTATTAAAAGTCACTATTGTGAAAGTATTCCTACAGATTGGTACATTTAGCTTTTTGCTGTTCTTTTAAATCTGCCACAATGAATAGCCCCAAGTAAACCACAACTAAGTAATTCATTTTTTGAATGGAGTTAGAATTAACCTAAATGTCTAAAGAACAGTTGCCAAAAACAACTCACCTGGTTTGGGCATGTTTGATATATTAGCTGGTATCTGCTACTCATTGGACACAGCGTATCTTGCTTCTAGAGACTCTCCCTGGAATTTGCTAGTAATATCAGCACAAAAGAGAGTGACTGTATTTCTAATTGATAAGTACAAGGGGAAAACACATACATGATTCATCTAAAAGTTTTAGAGATTATTTAGATGCAAGTTAAAAAAACAGTCTAAGACATAGCCTGTTTTTTTTTTCTACATGTATAGATTCTGCAGTTTTGTGTTTTCCCAGTAGAATTTTTATATTGTTGCCTTTACTCAGATTGGCTTGTTACCATTACTAAAAACTCTTCCTAACACTGTTAAAAGTAATTAAAATTGGTGTGTTACTATTTTTAAAATTACGTATTTTTCTACTCAACTAAATTATAATGCCTTTTTCTCTTCTTCCTCCTCTTGTACAGAGTTGGCTTCAGAATTAATACCATCTGACCATCCAAAGGCAAGCACAATTTTCCTGAAGAAATCTCAAGTGGATGGTAAGTCAACATAGGACTTAGGTCAAAGTTAGCTTTTATTTGAACAAATCAAAAAAATCGGTCATCTATATATGAGGATTGAGTTTGTGATTTTGGCTTTATTTTTATAGCTCTCAATAAAATGATCCTATCTCACATCTAAAGCTTTTTTTAAATTTTATTTTTATTGTTTATGCTCATTAAGCCCCCTCCACGCTAACCTCCACCCAGCCCCTGCCCCCCTTCCTTCTGACCATCACCACGCTGTTGACTGTGTCTATGGGTTATGCATATCTGCTCTTCAGGTAATCCCTTCACCTTCTTTCATCCATTCCCCCCTCCCATGCCCCTCTAACAGTTATCAGTCTGTTCTGTGTGTCCATGCTTCTGTTTCTGTTTTGTTCATCAATTTACTTTGTTCATTAGATTCCACATGTAAGTGAGATCATGCGGTATTTGTCTTTCACCACCTGACTTATTTCACTTAGCCTAATAATCTACAGGTCCATCCATGCTGTCACAAAGGGTAACAGTTCCTTTTTATAGCCTCGTAGTATTCCATTATGTAACTGTACTCATCTACTGATGGGCACTGGGCTATTTCCAGATCTTGGCTATTGAGCTAGTCAAAATTCTCTCCTTCTAATGTAATGCTGCCCAGGTACATCAGAGCAAACATAGACCTATGGGGCTTCCCAGAAGATTAGCATCAGCATGTGAAACTAGTGTCAAGCTGCTGTGTCCTGTTTGTTTTAGGATAAGAATCTGAACTGTAGGATTTTAACACTTCTGCTTGCCTGCTTATTTTCTTTAATGTTGAGTTTATTTTCACGGTAGGTGTGTATTTTGCCTGTGTGGAGCTGATCATTTTAGTTAGGATTGCTATATTTCTCCGTTTCTTCCAGAACCATGGGCCACTCTCATGTAGAGAGGGTGGTAACAGTATAGGAAAAGCTATCCCACACCCCTCTCTTCAGTCCTGAGAAATAATGCGTGAATAAGTTGACCTCCCCGCATTAAAGGAGGCAGTGTGGGAAAACAAAGTACAGCCCAGACCCTCTTTGGAGCTTTTGTTCTTCTTCCGACATTTGTAAGAGCAAAACGATTTTGTGTGCTGTAGATATGTTTAATTAAATTAGCCACGGTCATTTTAAAATTTAAATTTAAATGGGTTACTCATTTTAAAATTTAAAATTTAAATTCAAATGAGTAAAGACCCATTTAATTTTTTTTAGTAAGATACTTCAGTTGATCATTAATAAGTGGTTCAGGGTGCTTTCAGGGCTGCTGGTGTATCTGTGGATTAGTGCCTGACCAGAAACTGGTTCTAAGAGCTGTCAACTGAGATCTTGGTGACTCAAGTCAGGTGGGTATATGTGTAAGTGTAAAATTAGAAACCACTACTGAGTAGTGGTTTGGATATGCGACAGGTAAGCTTTTTTATTAGCTAAGTTTTTCACCTTCCTAATTTGCATTGCCTTTTCTTCTGTATATGTAGAGACTTTTATTTGTACCTAATATAGAATATCTGTTAGCTCAAAAAGTAAAAGTAAGATTTTAGATTTTACTTTATGGGATTAATCTTGCCAGGCAATTTAGATTATTAATTTTGTTGGAAATTATTTAAACATAGAATAAAATTTGGTCTTATTTTGTATGTTGGTGATCTGTCAGATAGTAATTTTTGTTTTTCTATGGCATTATTATCAGAATTGATCAGTTAATTCTTTTTATTCTTAGTACAAGGAAAGAGGAAGAAGAACTATTCATATCATGTAAGTAAACAGTTGAAAAGTTAAGAAACTAATAATTTGAATTAAAAATTGTCTACCATGATTTTTAAAAATGTATAATATACCCAATATCATTAGCATGACCTGTTTTTATAGGTTTTCTAAATCTCTTCTATTATCTTATCAAATGAACATATTTAGGAAAGATTTTGGCTTTTTAATGCCCATTTTTTTAAAGAGTTCTGACATTTAAGTTAAATTTCAATAACAGAGTTAAAAAGTACCGTAAAGTACTGCCTTAATTTTTTAACCTTATTTTTTAACAAAATGAACAACAACATAATAGCTAAGTTAATTTTTAGCACTATTGACTTCCTGTCACAGCAGGTGAAAGCTTAGCTTTCTCACTCCTCCATGGCCTGGCTTCCCTCCTTCTGTCCCCTCCACATGTACCATGGTGTTTATTAAATCTGAATCAATGTTTACATTATTATGACTAAGCAAATATTTTTTACTGCTGAGTCATATAGATCTCAGGCTGTACCTTCTTCTTACATACCCTTCTTTCTTTTTCTCCAACGTTACTGCCATCTGACCACTTCCACACTTCTCCAGGATAATCCAAGCCCCTCTTCCTAGTTAACATGATCTCACGTAGCCAAATGCAATGAGCAGGCTGGTTTCCCTGCTTTCAAAAATAACTTCTTCTGTACCTAACAATCTAGTAATTTGGCAGAGAAAGATGACTATCAGACAGAAAGACTACATTTATGCTACATTAATTTTATTACCTAGTTAGGTTTCAATTTTGTGTATCTGGAATTAATTTTTTGACTATGTACACTTTCCTGTTTCTAACAGCTATTTTTTCCTGAAAATGCTATAACATTTGTCACAGGCCTGTCAAAAATATTTTCTGTTTCCTAAACACATCTGTTACATTTTTTATTGGAAACAATCTTCCTCAGCCTTTTGTTATCCTACTCTAGTATAGACTGGTTTTCCCTAGTCCTGCTCTGTTCCTGTTTTGGTTCTTTTTTTGGGGGGTGGAGGTTGGGGGGGCTATATTTCTTTGAAGTCATTTGGGATCTCACATATCTGCTCTCTTGTGTTGGATGCCCTATGTCCTAGATCAGCAGTTTTCAGCCTTTTTCATCTCACGGCACACAAACTAATTACTAAAATTCTGTGGTACATCACAAAATAAATTTTTACCAATCTGACAAAAAAAAATAGGTATAGTTTTGATTCGTTCACACTGGACAGCTATTGTTGTGTTGGCTGTTGTCATTTTTTTAAATTTGACAGTCTAAGGGAAAAGAGATCAGTGCCCCTGACTAAACAGTCAGGTATTGCGAGTTTTAAAAATTCTTGCAGCATACCAGCGTGCCATGACATACTGGTTAAAAATCGTGGTCCTAGATTGCATGTTTTCCTCTGTCTTATTATATTGCCTTGTTTTACTGGAACACATTTCCCTGGGAAAGGATACAGGGACAGAAATTTTTAGAGATCTAGCCTCTCTGAAATGCATCCTGTTTAATAAAGTATAGAATTTTGGGTTAAAATTAAGTATTGCAGTTCTAAAGACATTTCTACCCTTTTCTCATTACAGTGTTGCTCTTATATCTGTTGATACTGTATAATACATTATATATCACCAATTTTAATCATTTTCATCCCACTCCTTTCTTCTCTGGAAGCTTTTAGAACCTTCTCTATCCCTGGGATTCTGAAATTAATTATGGTCTGGTACATACCTTTTCATTTCATTGTGGCCTTTAAGACTCAAGATCTTGTCCTGGCCAGTGTGACTCAGTCGGAGTGTCATCCTGTAACCAAAAGGTTGCTCGTTCAATACCAGGTCTGGGTAATACCTAGGTTGCAGATTTGATCCTTGGTCTGGGCACCTAAGATCCTCATTCTGGGCACATATGGGAGACATCCAGTTGATGTTTCTCACATTGTTTCTCTCTTTCCCTTCCTTTCTCCCTACTTCTCTCTCTAAAAGCAATGAAAAAAATGTCCTGGGGTAAGGGTTAAAAAAAAACAACAAAGACTGCATATCTTTTTGGAAATCTTTTCATTTGTTTCTTTGATATTTTCTCTATTCCTCCTTTTGTCTAGCATTCCTATTACTCAAAAGTCAGAATTCTTAGATAAATATTCCTTCATGGTTCTCTAATTTT
This sequence comes from Mormoops blainvillei, assembly GCA_004026545.1. NCBI lineage: Eukaryota > Metazoa > Chordata > Mammalia > Chiroptera > Mormoopidae > Mormoops > Mormoops blainvillei. Next base: position 100,782 of record PVJD01004682.1, read on the forward strand.
TCTCCCCTCTTATTTTTCCTTTTGTCTTTTTCTACTTCCTGGATATTTCCTTGACTTTATATTCCAACCCTTCTATAATTCTTTATATTGTCTATCTTGTTTTTAATTTATAGTATTCTCTTATATTCTGTCATTCTTTTCTAGTAGCATTTCATTCTTTTACAATGCATTTTTTGCCTTTCTGAGGTTAACATTTATTTTTAAGTTTTCATTTCTTCCTAAATTTTATCATTCCCATTAATTTTCTTTTCTTTTTTTGTGCGATAGTTTCCCCCTGCCCCATAGGGCAACTCATTTGCTGATACCATAGATTCTAAATTGCTTTATTAAAGTAATCACGAAAAAATATGATGTTCTTAGCATTTAGGATTTAGGAAATGTTTTCACTTTGTGAGTTCAGATTTTTATCTTTTCATTTTTAAAAATTATATTTTATTGATTATGCTATTACAGTTGTCCTGATATTCCCCTTTGCCCCTCCCCACCCCGCACCCCCCACTCCCTCAGGCAGTCCCCCACCGTTGTCCATGTCCACAGGTCAGGCATATCAGTTCTTTGTCTACTCCATTTCCTCTACTGTACTTTACATCCCCTATTCCGTAGCTGTCTGTTTCCCATCCTGCAGGTGTTCCGTGGTGAGTGAAACATGCGGGAGGCTTTGCAGCGCTGCCAGCCTGGGGAGAGAAGGAGAATGTCTCCTCCAAGGAGGGTACTCCCGTTCCCGGGTTTCCAGGGTTTTTATTGAGGCTGGTTACTAAATGTGCATAGAATTGCTAACGATTGCATCTGTTCCTGGGGCACAGGAGGAGGGGTGAGGGAACAGTCAGGTGATGTTCACCAGGACAACCAAGAGGGAGGGGACACTGGTTCCCCTTCAGTGGCCGTGTTTGTGCCAAGTTCCGTGTTTGGAACTCTGCTCTTGGTGTCACAGGTGCACATACCAAGGGGCTTAAACTCCCACATGTAGCTACCTATTTGTACTTCTGAATCCCCTCACCTCTTCACCCTTTCCCCCACATCCCCCCACCCAATCTGGCAACCATTAAAATACTCTCTGTATCCATGACTTTGTCTCTGTTCTTCTTGTTTGCTTAGTCTGTTTTTTAGATTCAATTGTTGATAGATTTGTATTTATTACTATTGTATTGTTCATAGTTTTGATCTTCTTTTTCTTAAATAAGTCCCTTTAACATTTCATATAATAATGGTTTGGTGATGATGAACTAACTCCTTTATTTTTTTCTTGTCTAGGAAGCTCTTTGATTCTAAATGATATCTTTGCTGGGTAGAGCAATTTGGCTATAGGTCCCTGTGTTTCATGACTTTAAATATTTCTTTCCAATCCCTTCTAACCTGCAAAGTTTCTTTTGGGACATCAGTTGACAGTTTTATGGGAATACCCTGTATGTAACTAACCTTTTTTCCTGCCGCTTTTAAGATTCTCTCTTTATCTTTAACCTTTGGCATTTTAATTATGATGTGTCTTGGAGTGGACCTCTTTGCATCCATCTTGTTTGGGACTCTCTGTGCTTCCTAAACTTTCATGTCTATTTCCTTTACCAAATTAGGGAAGTTTTATTTCATTATTCTTTCAAATACATTTCCAACTTCTTTCTCTTTCTCTTCTCCTTCTGGTACCCCTATGATGTAAATGTTGGAACACTTGAAGTTGTCACAGAGGCTACTTTTGAAAATAACGTCCTCATTTTTTAATTCTTTTTTCTTCTTGTTGTTCTGATTTGTTGTTTTTGCTTCCTTATGTTCCAAATCATTGATTTGATTCTTGGCTTCATCCATTCTACTGTTGTTTCCCTGTAAATTGTTCTTTATTTCAATCAGTGTATCCTTTGTTCCTGACTGGATCTTTTTGATACTGTCGAGGTCCTCACTAAAGTTCCTTGAGCATCCTTATAATCAGTGTTTTGAACTTCACATCTGATAGACTGCTTATCTCCATTTTTTTTTAGTTCTTTTTCTAGAGTATTAATCTCTTCTTTCATTTGGGCCATGTTTCTTTGTCTCCTCACTTTGGTAGCTTCCCTGTGTTTGTTTCCATGTATTAAGTAAAGTTGCTTTGAATCTGTGTCTTGGTAGTGTGTCCTAATGTAGTAGGTGTCCTGTAGGGTCCAGTGGCACAGCCTCCCCTATCACCTAAGCTGGTTACTCAAGGTATACCCTTTGTGTGGGCTGAGTACACCCTCCTCTTGTAGCTGAGCCTTAATTGCTGTTGGCAGATCAATGGGAGGGATTTACCCAGGCCAGTCAGCTGCAAGGATTGGCTGTGACCACTGACCACCAACCTCTACCCTCTGTGGAGGATCAGGTGGGCAGGGGCAGGATAGTAGTCCTCCAACGTGGTCTGTAGCTGTCCACTGGGTGTGCTGGCCCTGGGGTTTCTCAGGTAGTGCAGACCAGGGTCAGACCCCACCTGTGTTTTGCCCAGGGCCACCCTGCCTAAGCAGTAAAGCTATCTGAGATGGCTGCTACTTGTGCTGGGCTGGGAGATTCCCAGGTGAAGCCAAGCTGTGAAATTAGGCTAGCTCTTGCTAGTGCCAGGCCTGGGGCTCACTGAGGCCAGCTGTTGCTTTTTTGAGAGAATTTAGGAAGATTGTGAAAAGTAGCTTGGATGGGTCCATAAGTTGGGTGGGGCGGAGTCTCTGGAGGTCTCCAAGGAGAGTCAAACAGTGTTAGATGTGTTGATGGAGTCTCAGATATGGCACCAGCTTGCCAGCTCTATTGTGAGAGGGTTTAGAAAATGGACAATAGTCTCTGCTCATCTTGACGCCAGATACTTCAGTTTCTCCCTGTATACCACTGGTTCCTTTCAAGCCGCTATCCCGGTGCTGGAGCTCAGAGGGAGTGAGACTGAGTAGGTGAGTCCGTGTGTGGGTTCTTTAAGAGGAACTGCTCAGGGATCCAGCAGTTTCTTCCACCAACTCAATCCCTGCTGGTGTTTGCAGCCAGAAATTGTGGGGACTTATCTTCCTGGCACTGGAGCCCTGGGCTGGGGGGCCTAGTGTGGGACTGGGAGTCCTCGCTCCTGAAATACCCCTCCCGAATTTTTATCCACAACATGTGGGTGAGGGACCAGCCCATTCTGCATTTGCACCCCTCCTACCAGTCTGGATGGATGTGTTTTTTTTTTTTAATTCTGTAGTTGTCAGACTCCCAATCAACTCAATTTCTGATGGTTCTGAGTGATTGTATAAAACTATCTTTTAGTTTTAATTTTTAATGGGGTTGTAGGAAGAGGCAAGCTGTGTCTGCCTACACCACCATCTTGACTGGAAGCCAGACTTTTTTAAAAATTAAATTTATTGAAGTGACACTGTCTAATAAGATTATATAGGTTTCAAGTGTATGTTTCTATGATACATGATCTGTATATTGCATTGTGTGCTCACCACCCCAAGTCAAATCTTCTGTCACCATATATTTGACCCCCTTTTCCTTTTATTAACCCCCCATACCCTTTCCTCTGGTAACCACCATACTCTTGTCTGTGCCTATGATTTTACTTTTATATGCCCCACATGAGTGAAATCACATGGTTGTTAGCTTTTCCTGACTTATTTTGCTTAGCGTAGTATTCACAGGGTCCATCCATGTTGTTGCAAGTGGCAGTTTTTCATCTTTTCTTATGTCTGAGTAGTATTCCATTGTATATATGTACCATATCTTCTTTATCTAATCATCTATCGAAGGAAACTTTGGTTATTTCCGTGCATTCGAGAACATGAATGATGCTACAATGAATATAGGGGTGCATATATCTTTGCCGGTACATGTTTTCAAATTTTTCGGGTAGATACCATAAGAGGGGTTGCTGGGTCATATGGTAATTCTGTTAATTTTCTGAGGAAATTTCAAACTGTTTTCTGTGGTGGCTGTACCAGGTTATATTCCCACCAGCAGTGAGTAAGTGTTCCTTGCTAGAACTTGTCCTGTTGATAATAGCCATTCTGTTTTGATCTCTCTTACTCATTGGTTTCCCTCACACGTGTGGTGGTCCCTGCCTATCTTTTGATATCTAACTGGAAGCACTAGGAGTGAGCAGAACTTTCGTTAACTGACAGGGCTTCCCTGCAAAACTTTGGGGGCCAGATTCTGAGCCTGCCTTGGGTTCTGTAAGACAAACTGGTTTCCTTACTCCTGTCCAAGATGCTCTCGCTAGGCACCGAGGTTGTGCTTCTTGTCCCTTGTTGTGCCACGTCAGTAACCACTCCTTTTTGTAGTCTTCAACTTTCAAACATTAAAAATCTTCTGCTGTTTATCTTATGCAGTGTAGCTTTTTTAATGCCTTTAATTCTAATGAGAGACCTCTGAGAGGAAGGGGAGAGGAAATAGATTTGGGGTCAGTCCATCGTATTTAACTGAAATTTAAAACCTATATTTAAAAGTAAGTCAAAGTTTAAAATTTTAACTCAATAAAATTAATGATATTAATTCAGAGAATATTTTTGGTTATACCTATAGTTAGCATACTATACTTTTCTACTAAAGCATTGATTAAGAATTCTACTCAGGCCCTGGCTGGTGTGGCTCAGTGGATTGAGTGTCAGCCTACAAACTAAAGGGTTGCCAGTTCGTTTCCCAGTCAGGGCACATGCCTGGGTTTTGGGCCAGGTCCCCAGTAGGGGGTGCATGAGAAGCAATCACACATTGATGTTTCTCTCCTTCTACTTCTCTCTTCTTTCCTCTCTCTCTGAAAATAAATAAATAAAATCTTTTTTCAAAAATTCTACTCAAACCGTGCATTCTACCATATTGTTCCATTTATTTGCAACATAGAGCATTTTTATTAATGGATAAAGTGTTAGAAAATTGAAAGTTAATGAAAAGTCATTAATTCTTAATATCCAAAACTTGTGAAAAAGTAAAAGGAAAATGGTAAACTTCAGTGTTATTTTTTAATAGGCACAATAGGTGGGGGCAGGATTTCAACAGGTACTTGACTTGATAGTAAGGCTTAGGGTGTCACTTATTAAATTCCTAGATATGACTTTTTTTCCCAGTCTTTGCTATTGAACTTTAAGTCTACTAAGTAACCCCTTCCCTTTCTTGTGAAGACTGTAAAATCTATTCTGTCATTGGTGCTGAATGAATGAAGGAAAATATGGTAGGATATTTTTGTCCCTGTCTATTTTAGTGACCAACTGAAATACCTATTAATACTCAATTTTCAATAGTATTTTGCTCTTTGATTTTTTTTTTTTGGTATTTGCATTTTTTTACCTTTGTTTGTTAGTGTAGTTTATTGAAGTCGTAAGCCAGCAGTACTAAGTTTTTAACCATAAAGAACTCTTGTCTTAAATTTTTAAGGAAGATGAGGGAAAAGTAACCTGGCAGCCAATATATCCAGGCTTTGCCCGGGGGCTTCATTCTGCCACCCTCTAGGGAATACTAGGTACTGATACTGAAAAGTTTGAATAGCTGGGAGTAGGCCTGAACTGATGGCAAAGTGTTCCGTGTTTCTTTGGTTGGATCTAGCAGTAGACTATAAGTTGTTGATTTACTGAATGAGCCTCTACAGGGCTATGAGCCATGTCTAATTAAACATTTTTTAATGTTTTAGGAGTAATATTTTCAAAGACAAACCAATATACATTCATAATAGAAAAAAATTTTAAATAGAGGAAAATGGGAGCATATATTACCCAAAGCTTTTACCACCTAGCCTATATTTTGGTGCATTTTTCTCTATTTTTTTTACTACCCCATATATATAGGTTTTTGGTCATAATTGACTTTATTATGGTATATTATATGCCACATTATACCTTTACAGTAGTGATCTTAACAGGTAACCTTCCATTTAGAATGAAAGCATTTGAATGAATTTTTATATTTTATGCTGTATTTGTGCTTTTCTTTTTTTTTTCTTTTTATTTTTTTGAGATTCCAAAAGTAAACTACATGTTAACTGCATAGCTTAGGGAACATATTAGAGTTTTGCTATTGTTAAAACATTTCTAGCTTGAAGAGCATTTATTCCTCCAAATAGTGATCCTCCAAATAATGGCAAATTCTTTTAAAAAATATGCCATCTGGAACTTTTGGTTAATGAGGAATAAGTGGCTTTGAAGTAAAACTTATGAAACAGGCAAAATGGTGTTTTGTATAATATAAAGATATTTCTGATTATTGGCTACTGGCAATTTTTAAATGCTCTGCATTTTAAAAGATATCAACTAGCTCGACTTTCTCCCTGTCCTAACTTTTGTGTATTTGTGGGGGATACTGATGGGAAACTATAACAACATGATGAAAGCTATTTTATATTAATATGAGGAAGGAAGGCTTATCTGAAGTAGTTTATAAATATACAACAACACTGACAGAGTAGACAGACAGGCAGACATGAACAGAGTAGGAACAATAGGCCAAGTGTGGAAAGCCCGGGTGCCTATCAACAGACAAAATAGGAAAACCAAGTATTGCAGGGTGGCACCTCACCTCCAGAGTGACCTTTCCTCCCATAACATATTGCTGCTGAAGTGGTTTAGAGCCCCTAAACTTTCATATCACTGTTCATGTGATTCAGACCCTCCTCTGAACCTTCCTCCCCTGGCATATCAGTCCCCTTAGAGGAAGAACATGTGATCCAGAGAATAGCCTCATAGGACTCCCATAGAAGCCCTTGCACCACCACTCCCTCAAGCATTAAGCCCTCAGGAGAATGAGGTTCTAACCTGCATCAATTAATCTTAGGAACGAAGCCCTCGTCTGTTGGCCACAGAGGCAGAGTTTTGGTCAAACTAGAGATGGCATCTAGGCCTCAGTTGTGTTTCATCTCCAGGCCCAGAAAAGCAGCAAAATCAGGTGGGGTGGCACCATGGCTGACATCAGGACCAGCTGCTATGACCAATAACCCCTTGCCCTGGCACCAATCAATCAGTGGAGACCATGACCCTGAGGGGACATACTTGGAAAGCTGATGCATATTCTCTTGAGATTCTACCCTGAGACCTCTCCTAAAATTTCTGCCTTTAGATAAAAACCCTTAAGACAAAGGACCCAGCTCTCTTTCTCTCTCTCTCTGTCTGTCTGTCTCATGTCTGTGGCTTTCCCCACCCTCTTCTTAGACATACTTCTCTTTTAATCATGTCTACACTTTTCCTCCTCTGCTTCCCTCAGGTATGTATATCCTTTGTTTCTTTCTCCTAAATTCCAAGGGCCCTTCTTTTGCCTCTGTAACTTTTTTCCTGAGTCCACACAGCTAAGCTGGCTCACTTTTTCTACCTTTGTGACTTTCTGAATAAACTTTCTCTTATGACTTGAGTTATTGGCTCTGAATTCTTTCTTGACCAAACTCAAGGACTGAGGTCTAGCATCTGGTGCCATTTCACTGCTAACAAAACCAAGTATATTAAAATTGTTAGTATCCTATGATATTAAAGAATGCTGCTGTTACTTTCAACTACTGATAGTGACTGTGATTAGTTTTTTGTTTCACTTTAAGGTGATTGTCCTAACATAGTTTAGGCTAGTTCCATATTTGATTATTGCTGTATTATTGGACCCCTTACAAATCAATGAGTACTTTTAAAATAAATGAATACTTCTAAAGTGTTTTAAAGATAGTTTATTCTCTAGAGGGTCTCAAAAATTTACTGTCACCTCTCCGATACCACTACAGAAAAATTCTAATTTGTATCTGTAGTAAGATTTACCTTCCAGCTGCAATTGATTTTTAAATAATTTGTCAAATGCTTGTTGAGTTCCTAATTTATCCCAGATTCTGTGCTTAGTAGCTGGCAATAGGAGTAAGAGTTCTCCCTTCCCTAGAGAAGCTTACTTTTTCATGAGGGGGATTCCCTGTAAGCAATTCATACCATGCAACAAGTGGTGACTTAGATGTGTGACTGTACACGAAGACAGAAGTTTTGTAGTGTGGCTACTGACAGTGGTATCCTGGAGGCGGATGCACGGAGGGGTTCAGCTAGCTGGGAAAAGGAGGGAGAATAAGGCCTTGTCGGCAGGGAGAGCAGCATGAGAGAGGCAAGGCAGGGTCCTGATGAGTGTCAAGTTAACTTAGAGAATTGAATTAATAACATTTAGAGATGAGTGGAAAGCAGTCTCTGAGGTTCTCATTTGAGTAATGTACTGTTAGCCTTATTTAAACAGGAAGTGAGAGTTAAATTCTCAGAGTTGTTTAATCTGTTTTTTAAATGTGAAAGGATCTTAAAACAATCCTCCTTTATCCTCCAGATAAGGAAACTAGTGTCCAAAGAGCCTCTGGCCCCCCAACTTTTTCGCCATAGGGCAGCACCAGCACAACACACACACCTCTGCCTCGAGAACGTGTGTTTTGTCACACTGTCTCCTGAACCAGCATTTCGACTTGGCTTTCATTTACTTCAATAAAAGTACTCTTGCTTCAATATTAGAGAAGGTGTTATGTTTTAATGTATTAAATAAGTAGCAGAAATAGAAATCTCAGCTGCTTTTCATTTCTTAAGAAAATAACATTGAAATCTTATTCTAAATGTTTTACATTTTTATAAAGGGAATTTATCATAGGTGTTTGCCAGGTTTCTTTATAGATACTATGCCACGGATAGCGTTTTATAACCCATTCCTCAAATCTCATCTGTGGAAGTGAGAGTATCTAACGGGCTTCCCATAGAGTGGCACACGGTATCACACTAAAGCAGTTCAAGGAGGATGAGAAAAATCTTAGTGCCTAATCGATTGACATTTTAACCAAGAAAAAAAAATTCTATAAGTTTAATCTACTGTGATATTAAAAAAAATTCTCTTTCCCTTCAGGTAGCTCTAAGTCACTTTACTGAAAAGTACAGCTCATGTTCAACAATACTTTTAGATGACAGCACAATTTGCCAGCCTAATCTTGGAATCACCGTGCAATGGTGAGTGCAAATAGGTTGCCCAGGGCTCACTAACAGGCCCCCTCAAGCTGAGTGTCCTACTCATATGTAATTTTTGTCATTTGATTGTCCTTTTCAGTGATCAGGTTAAGAGACTGATGTCAGTCATATATTGATTTCGAGGACCTAAATATGAATTTTCAATTTCCATTTTATTCTCAGGATGAATGGAAGAAGGGAGAAAGCCACTTAGCAAATAAAAAATCCTCCCCCCTCAAAGTTTTATCTTTATTCGATGCATTACTGTTGTTGAGACATTGTTGAACAGATTGAAAGGAGGGGTGCTTTTTAGTGAACATTTCTAGAAATAAGTATTTCTTTATGAGATTCAAACCTAGAACAATGTGTACTACTTTAGAAGCTACTCTTGGAAGAAGGAACAGCTTGTCCCCTACTGGCACCAGAGTGTATCTGCATTTAATTTAATAGGATTTTGTCAGATTTCCCCTGTTGTACATTTCTTTCCCTGCACTATGTCTATATTAAAATTCACTTCTTTTTCCAGGAAAAAAATGCATCAAACCAATCTTAAGGAACAACTTGTCAAGTTAATTTCTTTGTGGATAAAATTTGTTCAACTGAGATTTTAATTTAATTAGATATATTAAACTTAGTTATATACGTAGATGTATAGATATATAAATATGTCTCCAGGATACTCTGTCAGTCCATACATAAGAACATCACAGCAGAAAAAAGTGAGAGATTGGAGATGCACTTTTAAAACACTAAGATGAAACTTTCAAGCTTATTTAAGAGCAAAGTAAAACCAAAATAGGATGTAGGGCTTCCTGAATCCCACTGGGGTCATCCAAGGAACATTATCAATGTCTCCCTGGGATGTGAGTGTTGATTTTTCAGAACAGTTTGGGAAATGCTTCTTGAAAATATTAATATTTTCATTCTTTTTAAAAATATTCTCATTCCTAATTTTATTTTTCAGTCTTAAAAATATAATTTGCTTATAAACAATTGTCTTTTGCTTTTTTTTGCTAATTAAATTAGCAGTAACTTCTACTTTAATTAAAAACAGCAAGTTCACAATAATAGCAATGTAACTTTCTTCTCTCACTCATAACAACAGTTGAGATCGGGTTGTGTTTCAGCAACACTTGAGCCCCATATCTCTCCGAAGTCCTGAGCTTGGCATCTATCACATAATCACTGGATGTTTTTATTCAGCCATGACATGAAATCCATGAGTAAAAACCCAGTTGACTTTGACCAAATTCCATAGCTTCTCTTGAATTCAAAGATTCTGATGTTAAAGTTTACAATTCAAAAGTAGTTTTAAAGATTAGTCTTGCTCATACAAGTAGTTTTTATGCTTCTTATCTCCACATTAGTCTAATTTTTTAAAGTAGAGTAAGTTTTAATTTGCTTTCGTTAAGTTTTGAAAATGATCATTCGGGACATTTACTATTGATTGGTAAAATAAACATTTACTGAGAAAATTAATAGAGCTAATTGACTTTTAGGAATGGATTTGAAAAAATGTTTATTATAGAGTAATAGTGCATTGTTCTCAATGGGGCGGGTGAGCTTATTAGAATCACTTACACAACTTTTTTCAAAATATATGTCTCTAACCACATGCACCCCATTTCCCCTCCCCCAACACACTCTCTCACTCTCACAGGCCTTTTGATAAGCTGAGGAAGGAGGGAAGGCCTAATGACATCGAGAAAAGCATTCAGGGTGATAATGATTTTAACCCTCATTCATGTGTCCTCAAACTGCTGAATGTTGCAATCACCTGAGAAGCTTTAAAAACAGTCCTAAGTGATACCCAATGCCTGTTAAATCAGATCACCTAAACGTGGAGGCCAGGCAGTTGTTAAGGCTCCTTTCATGGTCCCCACGTACAGCCAACCTTGGGGACCACTGCCTGGTTAGAGTGTCAGAGAAAGAGAAATGCTTCTCATGATTGGTGGGACCTGAACCATGTCACTTCTAAGCTGTGGATACCTTATCTGTAAAATGGATTGCTGAATTAAACATCATCAAAAGTTCATTTGTCCTTTTCAGCTTCTATGCATCAAATTCTATGATTTTAAAATCAATTCAAAGATAAACTGTCTGAAGCACTATAAAAGTACCCATCTTTATTGCTAACAATGTTATAAGCCTTTTTATAAGTGCAAACGTTCTACAAATTCAAATTCAGAATTGAATTTCCCTCAATTATTTGGAGCTTCATTTTATAATGGGTACCGACGGCAAAAAGTAGAAGCATATACCTAGAGTGCCCCTTTGTTGTTTATTGCGCAACATCTGTGAATAACTTAGGAATACAGTAATTTACACAGTATCTGAGGACTTACATCTGTTCATGAAAATTTTATATAAACTTATTTGGATATACATGTTATTAATGTCACACTGTGTACTATTATGCTGCATTGTCAGCACTACTTATTTTAGGAGAGTTAAACCTATTGATTTTTGGGGGTTCTTATATATGCTATTAAATGTTCTAATAATTGTGGAAAAGTGATCTTACATGATTTTATTTGGTATAGAGCATTTTAGTTACCTTTAGGGAAGTGATGGAAAATCGGTGGATAGATGGAAAAACTACTGCATGGCTTAAATTTAAGCAGGTGTACAAATAAATATAACTGGTACAGGATGAAAGGTTCTATGGGTAGAAGGGCAGAAAACAGGAGAACTGTAACATATAAATAATATATAAAAAATCAACCGAAGCATGTCTTCTGACAACATATTACCTAGCATCTTAGTTTTCCTAATTTTGCTAGTAGATAAAGAGCTACAACGAGGCAAAAGTGCCCATGCAATACTGTCCTAAATGAGGATTTCATAGCCACTGGGCAGCTAGGAAGGTCTTCCCCCACCACGACCCCCTTTAAAACTGTCTTCAGACCTAACATAGAATCGATTGTTACAATTTTTTTTCCCTCCACAGCTTGGCTTTAGCAATCTATTACCACATAAAGAACAGGTGAGTTTTAAAACCTATCTTGTTATTCCAGCTAATACATTTGCAAGATATAAAGGTTAGTGTTAAGTAATAGCTATAGACATGATTGGAGTAAGCTATACAATGCTTTTATTACATTACTGAAGTGATTCATTTGTTTTTGTCTTAGGACTCTTAATGCTTAAGTTATTGAGGATCCCAAAGAGTATTTGTTTGTGTGGGCCAAATTGAGATTTACTGTATTAGAAATTAAAATTGAGAATTTAAAAATAAGCCCATTGTATGGTAAGACATGGTTTGTATGGCACTATTGAAGTTTTGAGCTAGATAAATCTTTGTTGCGGCCGATGGCCTTGTGCACTATAGGACATTCAGCAGCATCCCTGGCCTCTACTCGCGAGGTGCCAGTAGCACCCTCTCCCCACCCCACACTGTGACAACAAAAAATGTCTCCATGGCCAAATGTTTCATGAGGGACAAAAATCACCCCTGATTTGGAGCCATAGCATTAACCCAATGTGTTATAAAAAATAATTATTTTCCACAACAAAAAGCTGAGTGGAAATTGTGTCATTTACCTTTTGGCAAATCCCTCTACATCTGGTTTGATAGAAGACAGCTGAGTCTCATATAGACCCTGTCTTCAGTCATTTGTGATTACTTCAGTCAATTCAGTAATTTGTTTTGAAGAAATAATATGAAGAAGACCCAGCCCCATATTACTTTGTGGCCAGGAAAGGGCGTATTCCTAACACCTTCAGATAACTGTGGATGTTCTCTGATACTGCACCAAAAGTCCACAAGTACTGGTTTCCTAAATTAGTTACAATGGAATTTCAAATCATATCTGTGAACTTGAGTAAGGTCTCTGTTAAATTAATACCCATTCATATATCTTGTTTGCTGAATGGATATTTTTACTTGTACATAGTTTTGTAGTAATATTATACATGGGTCATTTGCAAAGTATTGGTTCACATTTCTTTATACAGTGTTTAAACTCATTTTTGTTAGTATCAATCACCACCAGTCTTACCAAAAAAGTCTTTAAATACTGAAAAACTTTCAAGATCACAAAAAGAGATACAAGTTTTCCCCAATCTTGATTTTTAGCTCGATAGCTTGCTTTGTGTCACTGGCAACAAATACACAAGTTATCTTCCTTGAAGTACAGGCTCGCTTTTCAGTTTTGAGAGAATAACAGTTGTACTGTCAAATAAAGGTGTTACTCTATTTAAAAAGTGGCTTCAGTTCACAGCTAAGTCACAAGTGATTTTCCTTAATACAACCACATTTCAGTATGCAGAAGTGCTTAATGCATACTTTCCACTTATTCAGGTTATAAAAAGAAGAACCAGGCATTAACAATTACTAAATTAGTTTTTTAAATGCACATTCTTATTTTATAGAGATGCAGATAGATCCGAGGATATTTTTGATGAAAGGTTACATCCATTCACAGTAAGTGTCAGTTGTATTGACGTACTTTTCTCTCAAACAATTGTGTTTACAGTTCATGCTGATTTGCTTTGAAATTAATTCCTAAAAGAAAATGACTCCTTCCAACTTGAAGTCAAAATTACCTTCCTTTAAGTTTTCTTCCCCACTCCGTGTTGTATCTAGTTATTTTTAAAAGGAGTGTTGTATAAGAAATAGGTTAGTAAGAACTGAGTTGCAACTTTGTATAATTAGTGGGTGACGGTGAGTAAACATGCCCCCAAAACAAAGTGTATCTTTTTTAATTTTTTGTTGTTGTTGATTTGAGGTAGAGAGAAGGAGGGATGGATGGAGGGAGGGAGAGAGGAACATCAATCTGTTGCGCCACTTGTAATTTATACTTTCATTGGGTGTTTCTTCTATGTGCCCTGACTGGGGATCAAACCCATAAACTTGGCATGTTGGGACGATGCTCTAACAAATGAGCTACCTGACCAGAGCAAAATGTATCTTTTTTATAAGATAATGTTCAGTAGCATCAAACAATATAAATATTTGTAAATATATCTGACAAATATGTCACAATCTCTAGGAAGAAAATTAAACAGCTATTTCAATTTTGGCTCAATTAGAAGGACAAAAACTTTCAAATTCACTTCTTTAGATGCTCAATAGCAATATGTGGCTGGTGACTACTGTGCCGCCCAGCACAGCTCAGCTTTAGAGCCGGATGGTTACGGGACACTGGAAATGCATTTTCAGAGTTGATTGTGAAGTTTACGGCAATCAGTAAGACTTTTGAGCCTTAAAATAGTTTATATTTAGACTTCTGTAGGGGAAGGTGCAAAGAAACATATAAATTTTCTGAGGTTGTGCCTGTAATTTAATGAGTGATGATATTGAATCACTATTGCTTTTTAAGGTCCCATTGTTTATATTTAAAAGACTAAGAAACAGGTCACCCAATCAAAATTAATTTAGGGGGCACAGGGGCACAAGCAGAACACTGTCCTCATTAGAGCACCAATGTTTTTTCAGCAGATACTTACTTTTCTCGTTTCAGCAAGAAACAGTTCCGGAGGAATACTTTCATCGTGACCCTGATCCTGAGTCCATTTATAGGTTTATTAGTCCTTTTTTCAGAGCCACACTGCTGAGAGCTGAATATGCAATAACAACTTTGGTGAGAGAATTCTTTCAGAAAGCACTTTTTCTCCCTTGTCCACTGGGTGTGATCTTATTTTTCAAATAAAAGTAGGTTTCTGAAATGGTCATTGGAACTTTATTAAGAGAAGCCTATCAAAGGAAGTAAAGTACGCACATTTGAGCTTAATAATTATTATCATTTAAAATGTCCTTGCTTTCCTTATCACAAAACAATCGTTATTAAAGGCAGCAGGAGAGATTTCTGGTTTCTCCCTCCACACCTCAGGAGACACATGCACACAAATAAGGGGTAGCATGCAGCAATAACACAACCATCTGGTCCCCAGGGCAGAGACTGATTCGGTGTGGTTTTAAGCAGAGCCCCAGGCCGTATTCCCAGGCGTCCTCATGTGTGTCTTGATTGAAAATGATAGCCCTCAGTCCTCCGTTCCTTGGACGATGGGCGTTAATCCATCCCTGCCGTCTTCTGTGCCTGCCTGTGTGTTGTCCAGAATTACAGCGCCAGTAGTACAGTGCCAGTGAAAATGCTTTGCTAGTTGCTTTCTGAGCTACAGCTGTGTACCGACCTTTGTGTCATTCATCAAGAATTCCTACGGTAAGATTTGATCATTTGGAGTAAGTTGTCTGTCCTATTCTAGTGAGAAGTAATTGGGATTGTGCTACTCCTCCCTCTAACACTCCTACAGGGTAAAGTCAACTACATGGTCTAGAGGGAAAGAATACTTACTTATGCCGGTGCCTCTTCCTTTAGTATCCAGTTAAAATTTTGGAGAGGCAGCTTGTGCTTCTGAATAGAGACACCTCAATAGGCACTGGATCAGACACAGGCTTTTTCACAGAGCTACCAGCCATTTGGAGTGCTCAGCACATGCAGGAGAAAAAGCAGGAGTGGTACTTAAATGTGCAGAGCTAGGTAATACAGGAAGGAGAGCAGCTGGCTCGGAAGAGGGTGAGTTCTTTGTAGATGAGTTAAGCTTGATGCACCTGCAAGACAGCAGAGTGGTAATTTCTTGTAGTCATTTGAATATGTGGAATTAGAGCATGAATCTGATTTAGAGGTAGGGAATTAAGAGGAGCTGTTCAAATGCCCAGAAAGCATGTGGATAATAAGTGTATAGAAGATAGAATAGTGACAAAGAGTAGGTATTCAGTGGGTATGTGTGGAATGAGCAACTTCTTGGCAGCATTCAGCATTTTGACCTCACTGTCTTTCCTGAACCTCACTTATCTTGACTTTTATTTTTTTTATTATTTTCTTCTAGTTTTCCTACACTCTAAGCCATTCCTGGGGACTTGTCCCTTAAGTGCTGATAGTTCTTACAGATATGATTTCTGAGGATAAAGGAAAGAAAAAGTTGAATAAAGTTTTTGTGGAGCTTGTATGCTAGTGAGGAAGACCTAAGTATTTTTTAAATGATTGTTTTTAAAACCATGAATATTTCAGGTAGTAGTAAATACCAGGAAGATAAAGCAGGGTAAAGTGATAAAGTGATTACAAGGGCTTACTATTTTAGGTAGCATGATCAGGAAGAGACTCTCTAAAGAGGTAACATTTGAACTATTATCTGACTGAAATGAGGAAGGTAAGACAGAGGGGACAAGTGCAAGATTCTGAGACAGGAACATGTTTTGTGTGTTCAAGGAACAGTGAGGTGCGGCCAACGTGGTCGAAGTGTGAAACGAGGGAAAGAATGTAAGAGCAGGTCATAGAAGGTAATGCCCTATCTAATAGAACCATGTAGTTTGCAGGCAATGCGAAGAAGATAAATTTGTATTTGTTTGATGGGAAACCTTTGGCAGCGTAGTGAAGTACTCTTAATTAAAGCAATCCTGGCTGCTTTGGGGAGAAGAGACTAGCTATGAGTCCAAGTAGAGGCCAAGAAGCCAAGAGGCAATAACAGCGATACAGGTAAGAAGTGACAAATAGAATAGAAAGCAGTCAGATTACCAATGGTAGGTAGAGATAACAAGGATTGCTAACAGACTGGAGCAGGTTAACTCGATTGGAGGTTTCTGGCCCAGCAGCTAAGCAAATGGCAGTGCCCTTTCTGTTATTAGGGAAGGCTTGAGGAGTGGAGAGCTGGGATGTAGAACTCCAGTTTGTATGTCAAAGGCACAGATGACTTTAGCAATAGCAGTTTCGGTAGAGTGATAGTTACAGGCGGCAGACTAAAGTGGGCTGCGGAGAGACTGGGCGATGAGAAGTAGCATCAGGGCATTTTACTGTGAGCAAAATGAGAGGAAGCATTCTAGGGGCTGTAGGGGTGGGGTGAGAACAATGTAAACACATACATACTGGAGAAAATCTCCAGCAGATACGAAGGATTCTTCAGAAAGAGGTGACTATGGGATTAATACACATGAAAGAAATCATGAAGCGTCACAAGCTACCTGGCAGGCTTAGCGTAGTACCGGGGATACAAAGACTGGCAGCTCTCATACCACCTTGAAGCCAACAGAATTGACTAAGCTTCAGGCTGTGTAAGCAGAGATAAATTTCATCAAATGATAATGGAGATATGAAAATTAGGGGATATAAGAAGGACTATCCTTTGTATGCATGTGTGTCCCTCACAAAGGCATTAAGTACAGGAATACCTGACAGTTGTAAAGACCTGCTTCTAGCACACCTGCTTGTATTGCATGTCCTGCTGTACCACCCAGCAGCCTCTGGGAGGCAGTCTTGATGCCAAAGTTTTATCTTCAGCCTGTGCCACAAAGGACTAGTTACTGTAAAAAGAAGATATAAATGTGCTCAGTGTTACCAGGGATTACATATTCAAGTATTATGTAAAATCACCACATAACTACTAGCCAAGTATGAAGTATTGCACGTGAGAGGCACTAAAGTATTTATTGAACAACTTCAATCTGTACTGGGCCTGTTTATTCTGCCCTTTACAAGTGCCAAGGTTTTAGCATTTCTTCAGGAAGACCTTCGCAAATATGTCCATTCATTCCTGTGACCAAAAGTTAGGCTGGAAATTCACATAGGCAATGTAGGCCATAGAAGTATCTGATATGCAGCCGTAACATAGCCTCTGGCTTTGGGGAAGGGGACAAGCCGTCTCTGTAGAATCTAAGGATGAGAGGCATGTCAAACACAGGTGAAACCTATCATTCATAACAGCTCTTATTACAGCACCTAAACTGAACTTAAAATCAAAAACCGGTATTCCACTTTTACAGGTTTACTTAGAAAGACTTTTAATTTATGCTGAGATTGACATTTGTCCCACTAACTGGAAAAGACTCGCTTTGGGAGCCATTGTTCTTGCCTCCAAGTATTTGCATGATCTGGCTGTATGGAACGTGGACTTCTGCAATACCCTCAGGGGCGTCACAGTTGAGGACATGTGAGTTTTCAGTTTTGGTGAACTTTCCTGCCATTTTCCAATGCCTTATTTGCCTCTTTAAAGTTTACGTATTAAGAAATATTTTAAAGGTTACATTGTGCAGGGAACTGAAATAGGCATAAAATTACATATATTTTCCTATCCATATTTAGTATAACAGTTCATATTCCTCATTATTAATTAGTAGTCTTGGTGTGTTATTGTTGTAGTAATCTATGTGATAATTTAAAATGTATTTCTTTGGTGGTTTTTGGAAAACATTTTACAGGCCCACTACACAGAACAACTTTACTGTAAATTTCTTCATGGCATAGAAACACCCTCCTGGTTTTTGATAGGCCCAAACTCTGGGCTCTGGAGGTCCCACCCACTTCCCTACTAGGGGCTCCACCTCATCAAGTTTAAGGAAACAGTCCCGGACAGACTCAATGTGTGGAGTGGGGATAGGGGCCCACACCCCTCATCTTCCCTAAAGTCTGAATGGCACCTCCCACAGGAGATCTAGGAGTCCCATCCTCCTGATTCCACCAGAAGCCCTTTCGGAAACAGTCGCGCCAGCAGCTAGACTAAGGCTGACGGCAAGTCAGCAGGCAGAGGCTGGTGGAGGCAGACCTCACCGTGCCTTCAGTCATTTGCCGACCCACTCCTGGGCCCTGTGCTAATAAAAGCCACCCTTGCAGCACAGCAAGGCCCATCCTGCATGCAGCCAGGCCTGGAAGAGAGAGCCTCAAACTGTGGACCACTTGTACCTTTGAATAAGCTGCCAAGGGCTACACGTGGACAGCATCTGACTTTGGCGTCCACCAGATGCAGACAAACCCAAGCCATATCCAAAGGGAGAACCCAGCAGGCAAGCACTAAACTCTGCTCAGATGAATTCCACTTTGTTCTTCTTTTATTTTTGTTGTTTTTTCTTTTGGATAGCATTTTTATTATTGTTTTCTCTTTTTTTAACATCTTTTCTCCTTTTCTCTATTTTTTCTTTCATATCTGTTATTTTACCCCATCCTTTTTTTACTCCATTTTTCCCTCTCCTTATTGTTTTTATTCTTTACCTTTCTTTTTTGGTAATTTCTTTTTTCTATCCCCTCTCTTATTCTCTTCCTTCTCTCCTTTTATAATAATTTTTTTTTTTGGCTTCTCGTATTCTCATTTTTCATTTACTATTCTACTTATCTTTGTAATTTTATTATTCTTCACTCTTTTGTCATTGATTTTGCTGTTGCCATTGGGGATCTTTTTTTGCTTGTCAGCACATGTACAACAGTACAAAATGTGGTCGGGGTTGAGCCTCACAGTCAGCCAGCTAGAAGGGACAACCCACCAATGAATGAGCCAACAACAATCATCCCAAATATAACAGGAGAGCACACATAACCCACACAGGGACAGTCCTCAGGCATCCAGCTCAGGAGATTGAGGAGACTACACCACTGGTTCCCACAACACTCCTACCACATAAGGCCACCCAATGATGACAGGGCATCAGAACGGATCTATCCAATACATAGGAACAAGCCAAAACAGTCAGCTAACATGAGGAGACAAAGAAACAACCCCCAAATGAAATAAAAGGAGGAATCCCCAGAAAAAAAGAGCTAAATGAAATTGAAGCAAGGAAATTATCAGACATAGAGTTCAAAGTACTGGTTATAAGGAAGCTCAAAGAACTTCATGAGAACTACAAGGAACTTAGCGGACACTACATCAGCATGAATAAGGACATAGGAACTATGAATAAGAACCAGTTGGAAATTAAGAATGCAATATCTGAAATGAAGAACACACTAGAAGGATTTAAGAGTAGGCTAGATGAAGCAGAGGATCAAATCAGCGATTTGGAAGACATGGTAGGAAAATAAACACAATCAGAGCAACAAAGAGAAGAAGACTTAAAAAGAATGAGGATGGTTTAAGAGAACATTGGGACAACATGAAATGTAATGTTATCAGCATCACAGGGATACCAGGAGGAGGAGAAAGTGAGCAAGGGATAGAAAACCTGTTTGAAGAAATAATGACAGAAAACTTCCTTAACCTGGTGAAGAAAAAGTCACACAAGTTCAGGAGACACAGAGAATCCCAATCAAGATGAACCCAAAGAGACCCACACCAAGACACATAATTAAAATGACAAAGTTTAAAGACAAAGAAAACCCTAAAGTCAGCAAGAGAGAAACAATCAGTTACCTACAAGAGAGTTCCAATAATTGTGTCAGCTGGTTTCTCAACAGAAGCTGTTCAGGTTGATGGGATTTGTTGGCTTGAAGTATTCAACATAATGAAAAGCAAGGATCTACAACCAAGACTACTCCCTACAGCAAGGCCATCATTTAAAATTGAAGGCAAAATAGAGAGCTTCCCAGATCAAAAAAAAAAATAGAAAAAGGCTAGAGGATTTTATTAACATCAGACCAGAATTCAAAGAGATATTAAAGAAACTACTTTAAGAAGAAGAAATAGAGAGGGAAACATAGGTATAAATGAATAAAATGGCAATAAATAAGTAACTATCAACAGTAACTTTTAAGTATAAATAGATTAAATGCTCTATTCAAAAGACATAGGGTAGCTGAATGGATAAGAAAACATGACCCATATATATACTGTCTATAAGAGACCCACCTCAGAAAATGATTTACACAGACTGAAAGTGAAGTGACGGAAAAAAAATTCCATGCAAATGTAGACAAAAAAAGAGCTGGGGTAACAGTACATATATCTGACAAAATAGACTTCAAAGGCTATAACAAGAGACAAAGAAATACTAATGGGATAAAACTAACAAGAGAGCATATAACCCTTGAAGACATATATGCACCCAATATAGAAGCACCTAAATATGTAAAGAAAATTTTGGTGGATTTTAAACATGAGATCAACAGCAACAGATCGATTGTTGGGGATTTTAACACCCTGCTGTCACCAATCGATAGCTCTTTCAGACAAAAATATCAACAAGGAAATAGCAACCTTAAATGACACGTTAAATCAAATGGATTTAAGTGACATTTACAAAACATTTCATCCCAAAGCAGCAGAATACACATTTTCTTCAAGTGCACTTGTATCATTCTCAACGATTGACCACATGGTCAGAAACAAAATAAGTATTAACAAATTAAAGAAAATGGAAATAATATTAAGCATTCCTTGGTTCACAATGGCATGAAGCTAGAAATCAACCTCAATTAAAAAACTCAAAAATATTCAAATATATGAAGGCTAAATAGCATGTTATTAAATAATGAATGGGTCAATGAGATCAAGGAAGAAATCAAAAATGTTTATCTGGAACAGATAAAAATGAACAAACAACAACCCAAAACCTATAGGACTCAGTGAAAGCAGTCCCGAGAGGGAAGTTCATAGCATTACAGGCCTACCTCATGAAGATAGAAAAATATCTAATAAACTGTCTAAACCCACACCTAAAAGAACTAGAAAAACAACAACAAACGAAGCCCAGAGTGGATAGAAGGAAGGAAATAATCAAGATCAGAGTGGAAATATATGACACAGAAACTAAAAAAACCATGGATGGAGGAATTTACATCATTAAAATGTCATAATATGCAAAGCAATCTATAGATTCAATAGATGCAATTCCTATTAAAGTACCAATGTCATATTTCACAGATCTAGAACAAATATTCTAAAAATTTATACGAAACCAAAGTAGAACCCAAATTTCTTCAACTGTCTTGAGAGCTAAGAGCAACTTTGGAGGTATCACAGTACCTGCTTATCAAACTATGCTATAAGGCTGCTGTAATAAAAACAATCTGGCGCACTGGGTTGTGGAACCTGGCATGGGACTGAGACCCCTTTCTTTTAAGAGGGGACCTTTGCAGCTGAGAGATCCCTCTGGATTCTCAGTCACAGCAAGTGGGAGCAGGGCCAACCCTTTTGGGATCTCCACCCTTTCTACCAATCTCAGTGTGACTTCATTGTAAGTCCTTGGTTATAAGACTTCTGTTCAGCTAGTATGCAATTGGTTATTCAGATTGATTGTTCTATATTTTAGTTATAATTCCAGTTTGGTCCTGGGAAGAGATGATCATAACTTTTAACCACTCCATCACCATTTTGGACACTTTCCAACATTTTTCTGTTGTCTCCAGTCCATTTTTAAGGAGCATGCGTATGGCCTTTGAAATAAATTTTTGGACACTGTTATGGTCTTAGGGCTTTGTGACTATCAAGGGGATTACTAGCTTAAGCTGAGTCACACATTGTTTGTTTACTTTTACTGACCTTTCCCTCCTTTTTATCTGAAGTCCTGTTGTTAAAGAAACCATGAAGGAAAATTAACCACATATAAAGGTTTAAGATCTCTGAGCTCTTTCCTGCTTTTTAAAGAGCATTACGTGTGTTTAAAAATAGGTCTGATGATTTAGGAAGTTCCTACCTCTCAGGCAGTCAGAGAAGCATCACTGAGCATCTCCTAGTGCCCACCCCATTCGAGAATTTTTAGGGACACTCAGCAAGTGCAGCAGTGCTTTGTGGGCGGCTACAGGTTAACTGCGAGGGTGCCCCTCGGAGCTGGCACATGAACATGAGAGTGAAATGGCGAACTTAATGAAGCCTTTAGATGTGGCTTCTTGAACTGCTGTGAAGGGCCCTGAGGACGGTAGTCAGGATGAGCCAAAAAGGTATTTCCCACAGACTCTCAAAGTGCCTGCTTGACAGTGAAAATGTCTTTGTGTAAAGGGGGTCAAATATATGGTGATGAAAAAAGATTTGACTTTGAGCAGTATACACACAATGCAATATACAGATCATGTGTTAAAGGACTGTACACTTGACACCCATGTAATTTCATTAACCAATGTCACCCTGATAAATTTTATAAATTTTTTTAAGAAATGTCTTTGTGGGTGGCACTTAGGAAAATATGAAAGAACACCTCTTCATCGTATTGAACAGTGTAGGAACGCTGAGACTATGGCAGGCAGGGACCAAAGTTTGTTTCTGTTACCTTTGCTCATTACTCTGAATAACACTCACTCAGAATAACCAAAATGCACATTTACAACTAGAGTGAGGGTGCTTGCGGCTAAGAGAAGTGACCAGGGGTAATCAGTAGCTGTCAAAGTGGCTTTTGGTACGAATGCCCACTTTGATAATAGTGTAAACTGAGTAGTCGTGGTGATATTGCTGGTAGCCATCTTAGCAAACAGAGTGACAGCAGATAGTAAATTTGAAACAAATGGAAGTACTTTTGGACGGTGCAGAAGGTAAAGTGACTTTGACACCACTGTCATCAGTCTTCAAACTGGCCCGCCGAAAGAAAGATAATTTGTACTCATGAACACTAGCCCTGCCAGCATGGCAGCTGAAACTTTCTCAAAACCTGCAACTAAGCTGGCTGGGGCTCTGGGTCTAGTGACATCATCAGAGAACATGCAGGGAAATGTGTGGGTTTTCACAGGTGGGGACTCCAGGTGCAATGGTGGCCGTGTCTAGCTTCAGGAAGACTAGAAGTAGAGACTGCTTTCTGTGTATGAACAGAGAAACACCAGGAGCTCTGTTTATAATAGGCTGCTTTTGTTTATGGTCTTTAGAAATTGGGAGGCATTACAACTGTGTTTAGTATACATTAGTATCATTCCTCTGCTATTTTTAATGTTCTCATTTTGAGTCTAAATTGAAAAATTGGTATCTATCACCTTTTTCTTCAATCTTTCCAACATCTCTGCCTCTTTTTAGAGTATTATTTCTCTTCAAAAGCGTAAGTCAAACTCAGGAGCTGCTCTTCACAAAATTTGCTGCTCCTGTAAATGGTGTGCTAGTGCACCATCTAGCCATTGAAAAAACAACAAAAAGAGGTGTCGCATAATCTGTAGGCGTAATGCTTTTCTTCCATGATCACACCTCTATTAATAGACATAGTAACCCTATAAAGGTACTGTATTTCTTCACAATTAACACGTATAGGTGAAGACAATATAAAAGGGATAGTAATGCATTTATTCTTGTAGTATATTAAGTCCTGATTAGCTGATTATCAAACATTATATGATTTACATTTTGATAGACTTATGGCCATATGAACAGGAAATTAAACTTGGAAGTAGGTTCAGTTAGGTTTAAAGTTTAACAAATGAGAAAATCTTATCTCTGCTCACATTCCGACTGCGCTCCATACAGGAGAATGTCAAGCCTCCGTTGACCCATCCAGTGGAAAAATTAAAACTTTAAAACTAACAAACCAAATATGTTATAAAATAAACTTCTCTCATGTTTGTTTAGGTATTTATCATTTTATTAACTCTGTAAATGGGATGACTATGGAAGTAATACAATTCGCTCTGATTTTATGTTTATTTAACCACTTAGCAAGTGATGGCAGTATGGTACCATAGCAAAGGACTGTTCCAAAATTTCCTTTCCCACTTCACTGAACATGCCCCATGAAGGAATGCCCCCCTTCCGTTCTGGCAGAGGGCAGGGGTGCCGGGCATCTCGGGGCTGCATTGCCAACATGGGCGAAGCACTGACCGGGTCCAGTGCTCTATTGGAGGTCATATTGTAAAGTAGATTTAGTCCAGCTGAGATATCTATCTTTATTCTTTCGACCTCCCAAAGTTTTAGAAGTGCATTCAGCTCTGTCATAATGAAAATTTGTCACCCCAGTAAGGTTAAGGTTGCAGAAACTTGCATTATGCTCTTTGACATTAGCCCCATGCACTGGGGCAGGGGAGGGGTTCCCTTTCCCATTGAATATGGAATATTTATTTATTTATTTATTTATTTATTTATTTATTTATTTGAGATGAATCCTTGTTGTCTCAAAAGTTTTCTCCCTCAGAGATAATAGCAGTGGCTTTCAGTGGATCCTTTTGTTGCTGTGGTGATACACACACTCCTTTTGTTGGTACATCTCTGCTTTAGTAAGCCTCTTCCTGTCATGAGCCTAGTGAAAGTGTCTGTGAGTCCTTCAGAGCTAAGAAACAACACATGTCACGCCTTTCATCCGATCGTATGGTAAGGCCTTGTGAGTGAGTGAGGAACGTGAACCGTACAGCTGCGCTAATGGGACTCTGAAGGATGAGCCCCAAGTGCACAAGAGAGTCACTGCCTCCTCGCCATTGCCCTAAATTCAACGTGCTGGGATGCAGAAAGGACACAAAAAGCTGCACCTCATTCGCTTGTTTGAACGGCAGTGTATTAGTACAATTGTTTCAAAACAAAATTCAGAGCCATCCTGGTGGCTTAGAATGATAATTTTGAAAATAGCCAAGTTGACTAAAATTGTCCTGTGTTGGTTTTGTCTTATTTCCTCCCTCAGGAATGAGATGGAAAGGCATTTTTTAGATCTACTAGAGTTCCGTCTTAACATTTCAGCCAGTGTCTATGCCAAATACTATTTTGACCTCCGGTCTTTAGCAAGGAACCACGGGCTGCCCATTGTATTTGCTCCTCTTCAAAAAGAAAGGGCACAGAAACTAGAGGTAAGGCTGCGGAATCACTGAGTGGAGTTTTCTGTCAGACACCAAAGCCAACATCTGTGGATAAATCATATTAAGCAATGATTAGGAAAACGAAAAGCTTTTTTAGATTAACACACCGAAGAAGACTTATTAGCCCTTTCACATTATATTTCTGGTGTCTCTGGTTTATATAAGGATCCCACATTATAAAAAATTATAGATCTGTGATCATGATTCAGAATATTTTAAATCAGATTTATTCTGTTGATGGTATTTTATTTAAAACTGCCCTGTTCTAACCATATGTGAATAATTTCTTACAATTACACCACTAATCATATCTACAAACATAAGCTACTTACTACTCTTAACTCAATTTGCACATTCATTCCATGTGTATATGGAATAACTTAACTGTGATATATGTATATCACAGTTATATATATATATATATATATATATATATATATCAGTCATAGTTAAGTCCCACGAGTTTATTAGAGAAAGCTAACCTGGAAGACCTATACTTAGATTGTATAACACATGTTTCAAATACTGGGTATAGAGAGTACGTGGGTTTTTAATGGAAATGGTAAAATTCATGGGACAAAGGAATATTTATGGCTTATGACTTTTGGTGAGTATACAACAAAGTTATTCACAAATACCTTGGTGGTACTTTAGAATAAGATGTTTTTTACCTCAATGTGCAAGAGAAACAGTACCTTATGGTGCTTCAATCATTAGACTTTTCCTGCCTTTCAATAAAGTACAGCACACGCCTGTATTTTATTGAAATATAACTCTTTCATAATAACTAATGAAGATTGGATACAATTTAAGTAGCTGAATAAACACTGACTTTGCCCAAGTGTATGTTTAGTATATTTAGGGAACCAAGTGTACAAGTAACAGGTGATATTGCTGTTAGGAGGCTATCTTGCCTTTGATATCATTAAGAATACGTAGACTTTAAAGAATTCTAAGTTCCCCTTTGCTCTTGTAATCTAATCATAGTCCCTAAAAAACTTACCTTAGTGAATTAGCATAAAGTAGAATCCCAAGGACCTATCAATATAGATCACAGCTATCCCAAGAGTCAGTTACTATAATCTGTATAAAGAAGTGGGACCCTGGCCCGTGTGACTCAGTCGGCTGGAGCATTGTCCTGCAGATTGAAGGGCCATGGGTTCTATTCCTGGTCAGGGCACATGCCCAGCATGTGGTTTAAATCCCTGGTTGGGGGGGGTGGTGCATATGAGAAGGTGTCCAATCAATGTTTCCTCTCACATTGATCTCGATCTCTCTCTCTCCCCCCCTACCCCCCTCACCTCCTCTACTCCCTCCCTCCCTTATTCTCTCTCTAAAAGCAATGAAAAAATACCCTTGGTTGTGGATTAAAAAAGAAAAAAGGAATGGGAATGTGTGACTTATCAGTGATGTTTTCTTTTTTAAGGCTGAAACTCTTTCTTTTTTTCTTTCTTTCTTTTTTGACATACCTGTGTTCTATGTGATTTCTTCTCCTAGGCCATTTCCAGATATTGTAAAAACAAAAACCTGTGCACAGTGGCTATAAAAAAATCTAGGAGTGCTGATAATGTCACTGACATACAGCGTGCTAAAGCCATCCTATCTTAAAAGAGAATTGAGGGCTTGTAACATGCTGAGCCCCTACCTATAATGACTGGAGAAACGCCGCCTTTCCTATGCAAAAACCAGCAAAGCTAGAGTTTCCTCACAAGGGAGAAATGAGGGGTTGGAATATTATAAGCCCTTGTCTACAAGGAAAAGGACTAAAAAATATATTACCTCTCCTGCTCAAAAGCAAGCAAGTTAATATTTCCTCTTTTAAGGAAGAAATGAGAGGTTGTAACATCATGAGCTTCTCATCTACAAAAAAAATAAAGACCTGGAGATAGATCGCGTTTCCTGCTTACAAACAAGCAAAGTTAGTGTTCTTATAAAAAAAAAAAAAAAGGAAGGGTTAAAACTTCATGAACCCTGATCTACAAAAACATGGACTAGAGAATATCACTACCACTTCTGCTCGAAAACCAGCGAAGCATTTTCTATCTTAATAAAGAAAATTTATGAAAAGAAGAACTGGGAAAATAGTACCTTATTGCTCAAAACCCAGCAAAGTTGCTCTTTCCTCTCTTCGGGAAAATATGAGGGGTGGTAAGATTATGAGCCCCCCCGTCTGCAAGTACAAGGACTGAAGAGACACCACCTCTTCTGCTCAAAACGCAGGAAAGTAAGTATTGCCTCTCTTAAAAGAGAAATTAGGGGTTGTACGAGGGAGGACCGAAAAACACTGGAATTACCTTCTGGAGGGCGGGCCCCTGTGGTACAGGCTTCCCCCACTAGGTGAGTGTTCTAGGAACCCACCTGTATCAGTGCTCAGTGCTGCAGCTGGCATTGCTGTGAAAGGCTGCCTTTGGCTTCAATGAATTGTTTTTGAAGACTTTCAAGGCATGATTTACAAGCACAACTGCCCACACCTGTGCTGAGTGTTCAGCAGATTTTGACCAAAAACGGCATGACCCCTGTGCCCCACCCTTCCTATTCACCCGATCTTGCCCCTAGCGACTGCTTTTTGTTTCCCTGGATTCAAAAAGTCCTCAAAGGGAACCATTTTGCCAGCGTGGCAGAGGTGAAACAAAAATGGCAGAAGCACTAAAAGACATCAAAGTCGACAAATTCAAAAATTGTTTTGTGCAGTGGGAAAACAGTCTTAATAGGTGTATTGCATCAAATGGAGAGTACTTTGAAGGTGACTGAAGGTTACACATGTAAGAATAAATACACAATTTTCATAAATAAATTCCAGTTTCTTTGGGGTCCCCTTCATATCATTATGAGTCATCTACAAAAAATGGAGATATATGTTTCTTGCTTAAAACCAGCAAAGTTGTTATTTCCTCTCTTAAGAGAAAAATGAGGGAGGGGTATATTAACATGATGAGCTTCTCATCTACAAAAACAAGGACTGTTGAAGTATACTTTTTTCTGTTCCAGCAAGTTTAGTATTTCCTTTTAAAAAAGAAAAGTTTTTAACATAATGAGGAACTATTTTAGCCTAAGCTTAATTCATGAGCCTTAGTATTTTTTATTTCCCTTTTGATTATTTTAACTAGTAGAGAATATTATATTGGTTTATTTTTGCTTTCAATTTTAGAGAAAAATGTATCTCTTACACTTTTTAAAAAGTTCTAATTAACTGGTACTTAATGACATTCTCTTTTGAGCATTGAAACCCTCTTTTAGAAAGTTTAAAGAACATATTTCTATATACTTAATTTCAGATGCTTTAATATTTACTTTGGCAGTGGGGGAGAAAGGGATTTTTTAACATTAGAAAATTTCTTAAATATTTTTCATTGCTTCCTAGAGTAAAATGGGAATTTTTTTTTTCATTTTGCATTGTTTCCTTTCCTCCTGAAATTTTGGACATTGTTACTGTATATGAATTATTTTCAAGTAATTTTAATTATGAGTTTTAATTTTGCATTTGTTTAAGTTTTCAGACTTTGAAGGTTTCTCTTTAAAAGAAATAAAATAACTCTTTTTCTTATAAAAAAATCATGTATCCTGTGGTCTTTAGCCTTTGACAATTTTTCTGTGACTGGCCTAAAAACCGCCACAGGGAACCAGTGGTACAGAAACTAGATAAAAAGAGTTGCTATTCTGTTTTTCTTTTCAGGAACTATCTTGCTTGTGGGTGGCTTTTGATAATTGGTACTTCCAAGTGCTTCTATTGTATAAGTGACTTATTCTGCCCGTAATGCATTCCATTAACTGTCATCTATGGAAATTGTTATTAAAGGAATTAGCCGATTTCCAGAAAGTAAATTTTGACTGTGATATACAGCTTGCTTTCCCTATAGGACCATCTATGACACACTGTTGCCCCCTGGAGCTGAAAGGTGTCTGTGATGTCAGTGTTTGCTGCTACTTCTGCAGTTACAGCAGCACATATTCATGCTAGTGCATCCGCAAGGAAGAATTTTTAAAATGAACTGTTCAATGGTGTTTCTTTCTCGGGCCTTTCAACATAACCTTTCAAAAATATTAACATTTTTAGAGTTGATAATACAGTAGAAGGAAATGAGTGGAACATATTCACAAGGATGATAGTCAAAAATGTCATTAAGATTGGTTTTAAATATTTTCCAATTTTACTGGGTTGCATGTAAGCATGTTTAGGAGTTACATTAAGGTTTTCAAAATTTTGACAGGAATCATTGCACTAATTAAAAGTTCTTTTAAAGATTAGGTGCTTAAAGCCAGTCTCTATATTGAAATGTAAGAAAATAGTAAGATCTTCTTTGTAACACTTTTTACTAATACCTTGGTATATACTGCGTGTTTATATTCTGTAGCGATAGGTTAAATGGGCTCGTAATACATTAGCATGGGTACTTCGGTAACTAATTCAGGTGAGCTTGCTATATTGAATTCCCGTTTGAAAAACAAATTTTGGTAACCTTCCAATTTACTTTGCCTCATTCTAAAAGTGGACAAGAGTAAAATGAGATTTTAAATTCATTTTTATAGTTGTATAAATTTAAAAAGTTTTGTTAACTAAAAATTTGAGAATTTACCTTAGATGTTGACAAAATGAACTTACAGTTTTTATTCCATGTAATAATCTACTGTACCTGTTCTTTCCTCTATTCCCCCTGTGTTCTTTTTCTTGTGTTTTATATTTTCCCACCACCCTACCTGCTAAGCTCTTTATTTTGCTTGCCTCCTGTCTCTAAATTATTATCTTTATGTCAACTTTTGTAGTGTGCATCCAGTAAAGTTATTTAGGTAATCGGGCACAGAAAAATTAGGACAGCTTGGAAAAGGTTATAGAATTTTTTTCCCCTCAAATTTTAAATGTGGTATTTCCCCATTGCCAATATTACATTCTGTACAAACATCAATTTCACTGGCTTGTGTGGTGTGTATAGTTTGGCTTCTGGTAACGCACACTTGTTTGCAGTAGTGAACACTCAGGTTCAATTTCAGTTTGTTTTCCTCACAAATGAAAAGATTATTTAAGTCATTGGAAATTTCAAGATTTTAAAAGGCAATTTGAAACATTTGAAAATTGAAACTAAGCCGTGAAAGGCTAGCC